>CM054944.1:20174553-20205265 GCA_029168755.2 Tillandsia fasciculata | reverse complement strand
GATCTTTTCTTCTGAGGTTTCGAGCAGCCGGAGTTGACGCTGCTCTCCGCACAACCGCCTTCTTTGTCCGCTTGACCTAAGCGGCAACACCTCTGGCTTCGGCGCGGGTCTTCCTGTGGCTAATGCCTTCGAGACCGATGGCGTCGCCTCCTGCTATACCATTATGTGTCTAAGACAGGTCTGAAACAAAACGCGAATCTTTCCTGTTTAGACTCATCCTCCTATTGACTGACGCCTTTAGCCGATGGTGGGTGTCACGTGTGTCACGCCCCGAGTCCGCCAATTTGTACGGTTCGGGCACGCCAACAGACCCGCCAATCGGGTAAAACCTTTTTCTACCCGAAAGGAACGGTAACATCCATAATAACACAACAAGTGTATGCGGAAGCTCAATATCAGAGTACTAAAACTTTCATTTAATAAACCAACAATTAATGCGGAAATGAAAGCATACAGGAGTGAACCATAAATTAAACTTACTACACTTTACATTTCTGAACTTGCAAATAAAATTATTACATTTCCTTTACATAAATTCCTCACTATACAAGGTTCACTCAAAGAAATACATAAATGGGATACCTCTGCTAGACCCTCTAGGTCACTATGCTGCTGGGCCCTTGCCCCTGTCGTATGCCTCGCTGTCGTCTGCATCTGATCTGTCTCGACCGCTGCACCCATTCCCGAACCTGTGGGGGGTCACCCAAGGGGTGTGAGAACTCCGACAGAGTTCCCAGTGGGTTCAACCACCGAAAGAAAAGTGTCCTACACCACTTGGTCCAATGGAAGCAATAATAATAGTGCTAGGAAACTAAAATCCTCAATATCAAAATGCTGCTATGCAATATAATATATCACTGCACTATACTATCTGTGTCTAATCACCAACCATCACTAGCTACTCTGTCTAGCCACACTAGGCTGCTAAGCACCAACTCGGCCACTATGCCGCTGTATATAGGGTCAAACTAACCCGGCCACCTTGGCCACTCTAATTTCTCTTTATTCTTTAAATTCTGGTGCTTTAGTTCAAGTTAACCCTCAGAAATTCTTATCCAACGGGCCCCAGCCCGGTAGTCCTGCTACCATAAGATAAGATTTCTAAGGTTGCCGATAGCACCCCAAGTGCTAACCCGCCCACGGGGAACTTGTCCTACGGGTCACTGCCCGGGAGAGGGACACTGCCCTTAGCTCCGACAAGGCTACTTTTTACCCCCGAAGGTACGCTCGTTTTATCTTTATATTTTCTTTCTTTTCTTTTCTTTTTCTTTCTCTTTTTGCTTTAGTTCTTAGCCTCTTTGCCTTTGAACACTTGCTTTTCTTTCTTATTCGAGCTTGTAGCTCCCTTTTGCCACTGGCAAATCTCTTTCTTTTTCCTTTGAGCGTTTAGCTCTTGCTTTCACTTTAAGCTTTCGAAAGTACCTCGTCCGACGGGTCACTGCCCAGGGAGCCCTGCTCCACTTGACGAGTCTCAAATTCGAAGGCGCCATTTACATTTTCTTTATACTTTTTAGCCACTTTTAGCTTGCTTTTAACTTTGCCTTTTTACAACTTTTTACCTCTTATCCTAGGTCTCGCCATAAGGATAACTAGAGAGTCTCCTGGACTCTTAAAAATTCTCTTTTATTTCTTTAACTCAAATTGAAGTTAAAGTTATTATCCATTTGCCCAGACACCCTATGACTTCTAGGGTTGTATTTGTTTAATTCTTTAACCTTGGGATCTCATCCCCCTTTCATGATTCCTCACTGAATCCTAGAGTTAACTTAACTCTTTTTCCAAATTTCACTTTTAACTTAGAGTTACACTGACTTATCTTCCTGTTCCACCTCCTTTTATCTTAGAATTACACAGTGACTCTATTTCCTGTCTGTGAGTTTAAAAACTCCCCACTCTGGATCACCTTGGTCCACTTTTACCTAGAGTTCCATGTCATAACTCTCTAACCTGTCCAACCTAAACTCATAGAGTTCCTTGACTCTATGTTGATCACTAGCTCTCCTTAGGTTTCCTTCACCTAAGTTCCATGTCACATATGTCCTAGAGTTCCTGACTCTATGTTGATCACTCTATCCAATGTCCTTAGGTTATCTCCTAAGACAATGCCACTCGTTAATTCCTAGGATAGCTCCTATGTTTGATTCACTCGTCAAACCCCTAAACTAGGTTTTCTCCTAGTCTTACTACCAACAAGTTCTGTTCCCTTATGTCACATGATTCCTAGGGTTGTGCCCTACATGATCACAGTCATCACATAATTATCCATTTCTATACATGCAATTATTCTTATCCATCATAAAATAATATTTAACCTCTAAGTCCTTTTGCACATGAAAATGAATTATCTCCTTTTTGGCAACCGACAGTTGCATTTTTTTATCTGTGTCCATCTACACATACAAGTTTATCCCCTATTGTGGATAAATCATAAATGTCGCTTTTCCTCTAAATTTCTCTACACATGCATATATATCATCTGTTATGGGCAACCAACAGTTGCACTTTTCATCTGTGATCCTCTAAACATGCAATCTTAATCATAATTACCTAACGCCTCTAACAGGCTACTATCATGCTTCTAGATCAAAAAGCAAGGGAGCAAGGGGAGAGGTCACCCAATTTCGGCAGAATCCCCCACCTTGTAGTGTACCCAATTGCTTGTAGACACTTGCAATTGGTCTCCGCGCGATTCCACTTGTCTCCTCGAGCTTGCACGCAAAACTGATGCACTTCTCTCGAGTCTGCACGCAAAACGGTGCACGTCCACCAAGCCTGCACGCAATACGATACACGTCACTAAAAACCCACACGCAAAACGGTGTGCGTCATTTTAGTCTGCACGCAAAACGGTGCGCGTTAAATCAACCGGCACGCAAAACGGTGCACGTACCTCGAATCTGCACGCAAAACAGTGCACGGTCTACTGTAGGGTTGCACGTAAAACGGTGCACGTTTTTCTAACCCTGTATGAAAAACGATGTATAATATTAGAGAGTGCACGCAAAACGATGCGCGACAACAACAACCGGCACGCAAAACGATGCCCGTACCTCAAATCTGCACGCAAAACGGTGCATGCGCTCGCTGTGGGTTGCACGCAAAACGGTGCACATTTTCTAGTTCCCTGCACGCAAATGCGGTGACAAAATATTATAGACTGCACGCAAAACGGTGCGCGATAAAATGATCTGCACGCAAAACGGTGCACGCTTAACTGTAAGTTGCACGCAAAACGGTGCATATTTTTCTATCCCTGCACGAAAAACGATGTATAATATTATAAACTGCACACAAAACGGTGCGTGATAAAATAATCTGCACGCAAAACGGTGCAAGTTTAACTGTAGGTTGCACGCAAAACGGTGCATATTTTTCTATCTCTGCACGAAAAACGATGTATAATATTATAAACTGCACACAAAACGGTGCGCGATAAAATAATCTGCACGCAAAACGGTGCAAGTTTAACTGTAAGGTTGCACGCAAAATGGTGCATATTTTTCTATCTCTGCACGAAAACGATGTATAATATTATAAACTGCATGTAAAATCGTGCACAACAACTCAATCGGCGCGTAAAACGAAGCACGTACCTCGAGTTGGCACGCAAAACGAGGCGCGCCAAAATTGTCCCCGACAGTCTGCGCAATAAAACGGCGCAGTATAATCCGGTTCCTAACACGCAACACGATAATGGGGTCAAATCCAAACCCAAAGGAGTCATAAAAATTATGCCAAAAATACCATAAAAATAATGTGCGGAGTTTACCTCGTACAGTCGCGCCGTTCCATCTCATAAAATTTTCTCCTCTTTTTTCTCTTCTCTCTCTCTCTCTCTCTATCTCTCTCTCTCTCTCTCGAAGCTCGGTCGGAAAGAAGAAAGGAAAAAGGGGGAAAAATGGAGTGTGGGAGGAGAGGAAGAAGAAGAAAAAAGGAGGAGAGAGAGAATGTGGTCCCGGACCACCGGTCTACGGTGCACCCGTCGGTCTACAAGACCCAGCCGGGTGCACCCGGTCCAAGGCACGCACGCGCACTGGCGCCCCCTGTTGACCCGCGCCCAAGTGCGCTCCAGCTGTGCGCCTCGCGCAGCGCGCCGCGCGTCTTGGAAATCCGTTTTTGTCCCGTTTTCTGTCCATTTTTCGTCCGTTTCCGTCCAAATTTGACAGGCGGTTCGTTTCAGCTAAATTTATCACAGAAAAATTTAAATTTTCACTTTGGGCCATTTTTGGGCCACCAAAAGCCTCGCTGTATCCAAAATCATTGGCGGACCCCGTTCTCGCAATCCGGGTATCCGATCAACACGAAATTTTTACCTGTGACCTTAAAACATAATTACACAGCTCCCGTAATTTTCTCAGAATTTTTCGACACTGTTGGCGGAGCCCGTTTTCACTATCGGGTATCCGATAAACGCGAAACTTTTTCTGTGGTCTTAAAACATATTTACGGGGCTCCCGTAATTTTTTCGGAATTTTCCGACACTGTGAATTTTTCACTAAAAATCTGGGCCCCCATTTTCGAATAAAATTTCAGAACTCTCATTTTAATCCCGATTTGGGCCCAACTCGCTTCCAAATATTCTTTACTTCCCCACTTTCATAACAATAGTATTTCATTCCGTCTTTATTTACATTTATTTATATGTCGAAAATCCGGTACTTTACATTCTACCCCCCTTAAAATAAGTTTCGTCCTCGAAACTTGAATCACATCTCGACTCCTACTTGATCGAGAGGGAGGAATCTTGCCCTCACTAGTGGGCTCACTGTATGTCGTTACTGGGCCTCAAATTGCCCGCTCGCCGAACCATATGAGCAACTCATCCATGAGTCCCTATCTCAACCCAGGGACAAACTCAGACCCGTTGTCTGACCACTTTCACCAGGTAGGTGAAAGACACAGTTGAGCACTTGTTCTCTCTCAATTGCCACAAATGGCGAAGTCCCTTCTCGCGAAATCTTCACTTTAATTCCGCGATCATTTTATCTTTCACAAGGAGGTTGCATTTGCAACTAATTACATTTACCGCATTTTCCGGTCACTCCGCTGCCTAATGTGGAGGGCAAAGGCCAATCCACCAGTCCTCAACCATCTCACACGCTACTAGCGCTCTAAGTCCACGGATTATCAGCTAACCCGATATCTCAGACTACTAATAGGTCCACAGACCACGGTCTAATAGGGGCCTATAGCCCAACCAGTCCAACTCTGTATAATGGCTCTCACTAGCACACAGACCCAATCATCAACGGGTAGATCCTCACTTAGGATTGCTACACCAACACTCCCACTAGGAGCTACAGCACCTCAATCATCACTAGCACTACTGCCTAATCACATCACACTCTCAGTGTACTAACAGCCTCAAGGCTCACACGTGGCATTCCACGTCCCCGGGTCATCGCTCGGACTACCGTCCCGACCAAATCTCTATCATGCCCCGCCCTCAGGTCTCGGGCCGCTGTCTCTCACAGCCGACTGCGCCTGCCCACTGGGCTACAGGCCCACAGTCCACAAACATGGTCCAGGCACGGATCGTCCCCAAGCGAACCCGCTAATCGTCGCCATGCGACCACTATGCTCACTGAGCGAGATCAACTAACCAGTCGTCAATCCATGACCCGCACTCTCTATCGACTCTGGCCACACTGGGCAAAGGCTGATGCGCCAACTAATCAGCTCTCTCGGGCTAAACTATACTTGTGCTCCATGAGCACCCAAACAGTTGGGCGTCCTACGCCCCCACGCTAACTCGCAATAATCCAGTGTGTTAAGCAACTTGCTTAAACACGCGCATGACTCCTGTACACCTCTCCCAACTGGGTTGAGGCACCAAAAATAACTGTCCACCAACTCTGGTGATCAACTCGCAAAGACTACGGTGGCAATCCTTGCCATTACTTTGATCCATCAGAATAGCGCCACAAAACTCTCGCTCTTCGAGAGATCCTCGCACCCTGAAGCCTACTCTAGGCCTCACCAACACTACTACGTGGCAACCTAGCCACAATTAACACACCACACGGTTACTACCGTCATCAGGGCGAACTCACGCCGCCTGGCCCGCAAATCTTTCTTGCCCTAACCCTCAGGGCACATTACTTGGTTCTCGCACATAGCGATCACCAACGCTCTGTGAGTCGGTCTCTCACTGGACCTTTTATCCACACTTTGCCAGCAAACTAGCTGACACAAGCTTAAAACACCCTATGCTGAGGGTGTTGGCTGCGCCGACAAAAGTTCGGCGGCCACTGCCATTCTCTTTACTGTCGCCCCTACAGGCGGCGACGCCGTATACTCATACGTTGTTTGTGCAGCCTCAGCTTGCTGCGCTATCAGCCACTGGAGCCTATCTATCTGCTCCGACTGTCACATCGACGCCACACTTAGGCGTCGAAATCCGCCTCCCTGTCGGCGGGAAATTTCCGCTGACGAAGCAAGAAGCTTGACCTGCTGGGATCACACCAAGGAGTGCGGTCACCTTCTATCGCAGCTCGTGTACCTTGTTCTACCCAGAGCCCTCTCGTGGCTCGAGTCAAGACAAGCGCGTCCCCTATGTGGTGTCATCGCTAATATGCACACCACAACGAAACGAATTCCCAAATTCAGCCATTTGAGCAACGCGCAATCTATATACCGACGAAAAGGCTCGTCGACCCAATCATGCGAAAGTATAAGAGGGTACTCCTTTTCATCTCCAACATTACGTTGTCGGCCGCCAACGTAATATCCGAAGAATGAAAGCTCGTCGCCCTCGATCAGTCCCAACATCCTTTTTGGGAACAACAATAACCAATCAAATACTTTCGCCCAATAATCCACACACTCTCTCGTGCTAAACCCTAGAGTCTCCCTGGTTTGCTAACCACCTAGGACTATTCCTAGGCTCTGATACCACTCTAATCTGTCACGCCCCGAGTCCGCCAATTTGTACGGTTCGGGCACGCCAACAGACCCGCCAATCGGGTAAAACCTTTTTCTACCCGAAAGGAACGGTAACATCCATAATAACACAACAAGTGTATGCGGAAGCTCAATATCAGAGTACTAAAAATCACTATAAATTAAAACTTTCATTCAATAACAAATTAATGCGGAAATGAAAGCATACAGGAGTGAACCATAAATTAAACTTATTACACTTTACATTTCTGAACTTGCAAATAAAATTATTACATTTCCTTTACATAAATTCCTCACTATACAAGGTTCACTCAAGAAATACATAAATGGGATACCTCTGCTAGACCCTCTAGGTCACTATGCTGCTGGGCCCTTGCCCCTGTCGTATGCCTCGCTGTCGTCTGCATCTGATCTGTCTCGACCGCTGCATCCATTCCCGAACCTGTGGGGGGTCACCCAAGGGGTGTGAGAACTCCGACAGAGTTCCCAGTGGGTTCAACCACCGAGAAAAAGTGTCCTACACCACTTGGTCCAATGGAAGCAATAATAATAGTGCTAGGAAACTAAAATCCTCAATATCAAAATGCTGCTATGCAATAATATATCACTGCACTATACTATCTGTGTCTAACCATCAACCCAGCACTACTCTGTCTAGCCACACTAGGCTGCTAAGCACCAACTCGGCCACTATGCCGCTGTATATAGGGTCAAACTAACCCGGCCACCTTGGCCACTCTAATTTCTCTTTATTCTTTAAATTCTGGTGCTTTAGTTCAAGTTAACCCTCAGAAATTCTTATCCAACGGGCCCCAGCCCGGTAGTCCTGCTACCATAAGATAAGATTTCTAAGGTTGCCGATAACACCCGCAAGTGTTACCCCGCCCAACGGGGAACTTGTCCTACGGGTCACTGCCCGGGAGAGGGACACTGCCCTTAGCTCCGACAAGGCTACTTTTTACCCCCGAAGGTACGCCCGTTTTATCTTTATTTTCTTTCTTTTCTTTTCTTTTTCTTTCTCTTTTGCTTTAGTTCTTAGCCTCTTTGCCTTTGAACACTTGCTTTTCTTTCTTATTCGAGCTTATAGCTCCCTTTTGCCACTGGCAAATCTCTTTCTTTTTCCTTGAGCATTTAGCTCTTTGCTTTCACTTTAAGCCTTTCGAAAGTACCTCGTCCGACGGGTCACTGCCCAGGGAGCCCTGCTCCACTTGACGAGTCTCAAATTCGAAGGCGCCATTTACATTTTCTTTATACTTTTTAGCCACTTTTAGCTTGCTTTTAACTTTGCCTTTTTACAACTTTTTACCTCTTATCCTAGGTCTCGCCATAAGGATAACTAGAGAGTCTCCTGGACTCTTAAACATTTCTCTTTTATTTCTTTAACTCAAATTGAAGTTAAAGTTATTATCCATTTGCCCAGACACCCTATGACTTTCTAGGGTTATATTTGTTTAATTCTTTAACCTTGGGATCTCATCCCACTTTCATGATTCCTCACTGAATCCTAGAGTTAACTTAACTCTATTTTCCAAATTCACTTTTAACTTAGAGTTACACTGACTCTAATCTCCTGTTCCACTTTATCTTAGAGTTACACTGACTCTAATTTCCTGTCTGTGAGTTTAAACTCCTCTGGATCACCTTAGGTTCCCTTTACCTAAGTTCCATGTCATACTCATCCTAGAGTTCCTTGACTCTATGTTGATCACTAGCTCTCCTTAGGTTTCCTTCACCTAAGTTCCATGTCACATATGTCCTAGAGTTCCCTGACTCTATGTTGATCACTCTATCCAATGTCCTTAGGTTATCTCCTAAGACAATGCCACTCGTTAATTCCTAGGATAGCTCCTATGTTTGATGTCACTCGTCAAACCCCTAAACTAGGTTTTCTCCTAGTCTTACTACCAACAAGTTCTGTTCCCTTATGTCACATGATTCCTAGGGTTGTGCCCTAACATGATCACAGTCATCACATAATTATCCATTTCTATACATGCAATTATTTCTTATCCATCATAAAATAATATTTAACCTCTAAGTCTTTTTGCACAATGAAATGAATTATCTCCTTTTTTGGCAACCGACAGTTGCTTTTTTTTTATATGTGTCCATCTACACATACAAAGTTTATCCCCTATTGTGGATAAATCAATAAATGTCGCTTTTCCTTCTAAATTTATTACACATGCCATATCTATTCAGCTGTTATGGGCAATCCAAACATTGCACTTTTCATCTGAATCCTCTAAACATGCAATCTTAATCATAATTACCTAACGCCTCTAACAGGCTACTATCATGCTTCTAGATCAAAAAGCAAAGGAGCAAGGGGAGAGGTCACCCAATTTCGGCAGAATTCCCCACCTTGTAGTGTACCCAATTGCTTGTAGACACTTGCAATTGGTCTCCGCGCGATTCCACTTGCTCCTCCGAGCTTGCACGCAAAACGATGCACTTCTCTCGAGTCTGCACGCAAAACGGTGCACGTCCACCAAGCCTGCACGCAATACGATACACGTCACTAAAAACCCACACGCAAAACGGTGTGGTCATTTTAGTTGCACGCAAAACGGTGCGCTGTTAAATCAACCGGCACGCAAAACGGTGCACGTACCTCGAATCTGCACGCAAAACAGTGCACGGTTCTACTGTAGGGTTGCACGTAAAACGGTGCAACGTTTTTCTAACCCTGTATGAAAAACGATGTATAATATTAGAGAGTGCACGCAAAACGATGCGCGACAAACACAACCGGCACGCAAAACGATGCACGTACCTCAAATCTGCACCCAAACGGTGCACGCCTCGCGTCGGGTTGCACGCAAAACGGTGCACATTTTTCTGTACTGCACGCAAATCGATGCAAAAAATATTAGACTTGCACGTAAAAACGTGTGCGCGAAATAAAACGATCGGCACGCAAAAACGGTGCACGCTTAACTGTAAAGTTGCACGCAAAACGGTGTATATTTTTCTATCCTGCACGAAAAACGATGTATAATATTATAAACTGCACACAAAAGGTGCGTGATAAAATAATCTGCACGCAAAACGGTGCAAGTTTAACTGTAAGGTTGCACGCAAAACGGTGCATATTTTTCTATCTCTGCACGAAAAAACGATGTATAATATTATAAACTGCACACAAAAGGTGCGCGATAAAATAATCTGCACGCAAAACGGTGCAAGTTTAACTGTAAGGTTGCACGCAAAATGGTGCATATTTTTCTATCTCTGCACGGAAAACGATGTATAATATTATAAACTGCATGTAAAATCGTGCACAACAACTCAATCGGCGCGTAAAAACGGAGCACGTACCCGAGTGGCACGGCAAAACGAGGCGCGCAAAAATTGTCCCCGACAGTCTGCGCAATAAAAACGGCGCAGTATAATCGGTTCCTAACACGCAACACGATAATGGGGTCAAATCCAAACCCAAAGGAGTCATAAAAATTTATGCCAAAAATATCATAAAAATAATGTGCGGAGTTTACCTCGTACAGTCGCGCCGTTCCATCTCATAAAATTTTCTCCTCTTTTTTCTCTCTCTCTCTCTCTCTCTCTCTCTCTCTCGAAGCTCGGGTCGGAGAAGAAAGGAAAAAAGGGGGAAAAAAGGAGGTGCGGGGAGGAAGAAGAAGAAGAAAAGGAGGGAGAGAGAGAATGGTGGTCCACGAACCACCGGTCTACGTGCACCCGTCGGTCTACAAGACCCAGCCGGGGTGCACACCGATCCAAGGCACGCACGCGCACTGCGGCCCCCACGTTGACCCGCGCCCAAGTGCGCGCCAGCTGTGCGCCTCGCGCAGCGCGCCGCGCGTCTTGGAAATCCGTTTTTGTCCCGTTTTCTGTCCATTTTTCGTCCGTTTCCGTCCAAATTTGACAGGCGGGTTCGTTTCAGCTAAATTTATCACACAGAAAAATTTAAATTTTCACTTTGGGCCATTTTTGGGCCACCAAAAGCCTCGCTGTATCCAAAATCATTGGCGGACCCCGTTCTCGCAATCCGGGTATCCGATCAACACGAAATTTTTACCGTGACCTTAAAAACATTAATTACACAGCTCCCGTAACTTTCTCAGAATTTTTCGACATGTTGGCGGGAGCCCGTTTCACCATCGGGTATCCGATAAACGCGAAAATTTTTCTGTGGTTTTAAAACATATTACGGGGCTCCCGTAATTTTTCGGAATTTTCCGACATGTGAATTTTTCACTAAAAAATCTGGGCCCCCATTTTCGAATAAAATTCAGAAACTCTCATTAATCCCGATTTGGGCCCAACTCGCTTCCAAATAGTCTTTACTTCCCCAACTTTCATAACAAATAGTTTCATTCCGTTTTATTTACATTTATTTTATATGTCGAAAATCCGGTACTTTACAACGTGTCATTCCCTTAAAGAGACAAAAATTTGATCTCAACACCATGATAAAAATATATTTCTCTAAAAAAATTTTTACTGTTCGAATCGTACAAAAAAAAAAACCACCAAAAAATTTCCAACAATTTTTTTTTTTTTTTTTCTAGCGGCCATTTTTTTTTTTTAGCTCAGGATAGGAAATTTTGAAGAAATAAATTTTAAAAAAATTAAATTTTATATATATATATATATATATATATATATATATATATATATATATATATATATATATACTATTTGATATATTTATAGAGTGTTGTATAAAATTATTTTTTTATTTTAAATTATTATGCATAAAAAATTTGCTATGATATTTTTTTAAAAAAAATATTACTTGTATATTTTAAAAAAAAAACATTCTCCGTTCTAAAATTCACAATATTTAAACTAATTGTTAATAAAATATTTACATTCTCAGTTCTAAAATAACTGTTTAATCTAATAAACAGTAAAATAATAATTTTTAAGATAAAAATAATATAAAATATATCTCTTATTTTAAAATATACTATAATAATATTATTATTTTATTAATTAATTTATTTATTAATTTTTGACTTGGAGTCCAGCCTGGTTTCCAAAAAAAGGGTTGCCGAGGAAATGTGGACGAAGGTCTCGTGGAGTTTTTTTTTTTTTGTATCCGTGGTAGGGATGTAAATGGGAGGGATTTAAATACAGACGCGATTTCTATCTCTGATTTTATTAGTTATCAGGTCGAAATATAAATTAATTTTAGTATTCACTTATTATTTGTTGGTAAATCTTTTTACAAATCAAGATCGGAACAGGTCAGAAGAAAAAAAAAAAAAAAAAAAATTATTGTTCCATTTACTTAGCATATTCAAATTGGTAGATGAAAAAATATTTATTTTTGGATGAATGAAATATAAGATCTATATCCAAAAATAAATATAGGGGTTTGTGTGAGTGCCAACAAGTAGGAATAAAAGATTTTAACTATTAATATATATATATATATATATATATTTGTTGATAGATCAATTTATTATACTTAAAAAATATCTGGTTCAAGATTTATAATATAAATTATATCTTATATTTAGCAAGTTTATTAACAACTTATAAAATCACTTGAATTGGGAAATTTATAAAAAATAGTTTATTCAAAGTAATGGACTACTAATTATTCTCATCATGTATGATAATAATAAAAATGCATTCTAATTCATGATAATATAGTGTTTTTACTAATTAGCATTTATTTCTTACACTTTCGGTTGATATTCGTTTCTGATATCATTTATAACGATTCGATCCACTAACAATAATAATTTGTTGGATCTAAACTATCCGTCAAAATATTTAATCTCAGTTATTATTATTAGCGTGTATAACTTTTCATCCGATGTGAGACTATTAGATTTTACAGAATAATAATAATTTAAATTTTTTTTTAGTAAAAATACGGAGAATCATCAAAATATTACAAATCGAAAGAGATGTTTACCACAAATTTCATGTGATACATAGTAAACAATTAACTATATGAACAAATAATTATTTTCAATCAAATATAGGGCGCAATTTTTTAATCCAGTATTGTAATTGTCGTTGAATATGATGCAGTAAAATATTCTCTAGTTGTCGTAGATTTTTTGAAAGTTTTGAAAAAAAAAATAATATTTATAAAAAAAAATTCTGTAATTTAGGTTTTTTTTTTTAAAATAAATATATATATATATATATATATATATATATATATATATAGAACTGTAAATTATATACGGAGTCTGAGGGTACACTAGGTTCGGGCAATAATTTGCATCTTAGAATCCGGCCCAGTAAGCAGTAATGACCCGGCCCGGCCAAATAATATCCAAATTATCGACCCGGCCCGATAACAACGTAGCAGGGATTATGCCGCGTTCATTTCAATCGATCGATCGATATCGACCACCCCAAAAAAAAAAACCTCTCGTGTACACCCCGGATGAGAACGAGGTCGCGAGGATCATTCTCGAAGCGATCGATCACCATATCCCCCAAATCGGTACCCTTCCTTTCCTCCTCTTGTCGATCGAATCCCCTTTTTCTTGGCGATCACAGCAAGATTCGAATCGATTCTTTTCGTTACTTTTCGGCAGATTCTGGCCCTTTGTTGATTCGATTTTTGTTAGGGTTTTTCTCCGCTAAGATTCGATTCTAAATATAGAAAATACGATCAGAAAAGGAGAGAAATTTCTCATTTATTGCTAAAAATAGCTTCTTTTTTAAGCTTAGGGTCGATTCAATCCCCCTGTTGAAACTCTGGCGATTTTGATCTCTTAAATTTGAATTTGGTTAAGGGAAAAAAAAAGAAACCCTTTTGGTGGCGTTTTATGGGAATTTTATTGAATTGATTTTAGGTTGTCAGAATATAGTTGCATTGGTTGATGAATTGTGCTTGAGAATTGAGATGATTCTTTTCCACTTTTTTTGATAGGTATTTGCGAGAAAAGAGGTTCTTTTCATGCACAAAGAGCCGTTCAAATTTTCCCTTTTCGTGTAGATATTGCGATTAATGATATAGCGATCAAATTCTTGTAGGGAGAGGGTTTAGGTTTTCTAGAGAGTTCGATATTTGCAGGTTGAAACCCTCTCTTGGACAAATTTTGGCATCGGTTTTCTGTTGTTTGTGAAATCACGTTGCGAATTGTGTCCCGAGTAAGTTATTGTTGTAAAGATTTGGCATTGGAGGAGTATGGGATCGGTTTGTTCCTGTTTGCAAGGAGATGATTTCGGAGAATATGCAAATGTTGGCGCTTCGATCTATAGACACTGCATCTGCCTGAGATGCTTCGCTCGACAGCTTGTTCGGGCGGTATGTCCATTCGTGCTTTATCTGTTGTATTCTATTTTTCCATATAATCGAAGTTATGAAACCCCAATTCTCCACACGAAAAGAAAATGATTGTTTTAATCTCTGATATCTGTTTGTTTGGGATGATGAATCAATTACAGTAGAGCCTCAATGGGTGTTCTTTAATGAGTTCCCAGGATGACAAATAGAGTGAGTTGTCGTTGCTTGGGCACGAGAAAGGAAGCTACACTTTATTTCTATTGCACTGCCAATTATACCTAACATTGTTGAAACTTTTACATATCAGGAAATCGACAAACTTAGTAGGAAGCACGTTGGAAGTTTTGCATGTTGCTTGTCTATTTCATGAGTCTATGATGTAACCTGTAAAGATAAGTCAATTTTTAGAAGGTTAATGCTAGCTTTAAAGGTTTAATGCAAGATTCATATTAGGATGTAAAACCCAATCCTTTTTTTTTTCAGTTGGGCCTCTTTCTATCTATTTTGAACTATGCTCTTTGTTGGCCTTATATGACTAAGGGCAGGTTTGAGTCAAAGCAGATTAGAATTCTACTCTTACTGTTTCAGTTAGATATGATTTTTCAGGATAAATGCTATTCAAACAGTATTCATTGTCTGATGACCTGTAAGTAGTGGATATGCCTCTTCTTTTTTTTGAAAGATTCAGCCATTTCATGAAAAGAAATACTGAAAGTGGCACTTACTCCAAAATCTCGCATTTCAATGGAAATACTACTGGGTGTTGATCTTCTGGTAAAGTTTGGTGGTGAAATGTGGACGGTATTACTTTTCAAAAGTACTTTGTAAGAATACTAAGAATATATATATGTATTGATTATTGAATGACATGCAACTTGTGATTGTTATGCTCTTCATATGTATTGAAAACAGCTAATTTCTCTTGGAGACCTGTTTATTAAATCCATCTTTCTTAAGTTTGCTTGCTGTAATGCTCTTGGGCTGTTTTGAGGCATTTGCTGATCACTTAATAATAGGTAGCTACTATTGTTAGTTCTTCCACCGCCCCATGGTGCAGCGACTATTCACTAATGCTTTCTTGTTTCTATTACCTGTTATGCTTCTGTAAAACTTAAGTGGTTATGAAATAGATGCCTCAAACTTTCCCACCGAGTGTCTGCATGCGGTTGATATCCCAATGTTCATTCTTAGAAAAAGTTCCATATTGTGGTGGGTATATCATGATGTTTCGTAGTTCTCATTTGGAAATCGAGCATGACTTGGCTGGATCTGCTTATTATCCGACAAATAGTTATTATATTAATTTTGGAACAACTGTAGAAGATAGAGTACTTTGGTTCACTAGGGTTTTGTGGGAAGATGTGCCAGGTAGAATATGCTTGACTATAATGCCTGGGAATTCGAGTCATATTGTGTTGTACTGAGATCTAAAGTATGATTTTTATATGGCTATCTTTTTTTTCTTTGACTCTACAGTATAGCACATTGTTCCAAAGAGGTGCTTTGCCCTCTGTATCTCCATCTGTACAAGGGACAACTCCCATTGCTTCAATTGAAAGTTCTATATTTGATACATATCGTTCTCTTCCGAGGCCTTTACCTTATGATGATCCTAGATGCTCTTGTGTACCACGTGAGGGTCTTGTATTGAGGCGTGACAAGTCTTCAGGCCATCTTAATGAAGAATTAGAACCACTTAGAACTAATAGTGATAACGAAGTAGAATCTCCCAGTTCAAAGGATAAGAGTGCTGGATCTAATTATGTTGGAGACCTCAAGTTATGTTGTTCTGAATATGCTTCAAAGCTTCTGCCAACAGAATTGGCAAAAGGAACGACATACTATTTTCCATCGTCCGAAGATGAAGATGTGTGCCCGACATGTCTTGAAGGTAGACAATTTATTTTTTCATTTATTAATTTCATTTATCTAGCATATACAACCTCTTATTAATATAGCTATGATGATATAGCATTCTTGGTTTTGGTATTGAAGAAACTGACTGATATTAAAGTCCTGAGATAAGTAGGACGGAAATTTTGCTTGCAGATAGCTGATTTCAGTGAATGGGCATTTTACTTTTTTTTTTGAGTCAATTCTCTTGTTTCTAAGTTGCTGTGGTGTGATTTTCATCAAATATCCTACTTTGGGTAGTACCCAGTTTTCAAGGAATGTTAGGAGAGCGGAGAACTAGAAGATTCTTTTTCTTGTGGTACAAAATACTGAGAACTAGAAGAGTTTTCGGTAATAACTTATTCTGAATAATTAAACTCACCCGAAAGAAAATATGTTTATGTTACGTGGGCTTGATTGCGAAATATTAGTCTGTCACCTGAACCATATTATTTACCTAGGAATTTTTCTTTTCTTAAATGTAGGTCTCCATTTTCGGCAATTTAAAGTTTATATACTTGTTTTTGACATATTTTATTACTATCCCTTTTGCAGAATATACTCTTGAAAATCCCAGGATTGTAATGCAGTGCTCCCATCATTTTCACCTCGGCTGTATATACGAGTGGATGGAAAGAAGTGAAGCTTGTCCAGTTTGTGGCAAGGTAACTGATTCATCGACATGTGTCATAATGAATACACCGCTATTCATGCAATTAATTTTAATTTTCTGGCGGTGATGCAGACGATCTTTGCCGACAAAGCTGTTGGAATACTAGTACAATTAGTTAAACAGGGAATGAATTGATTCCATGTTTACAACTAGTGCTAATATATATATATATATTTTTTTTTAATTCATTCATACGTCTTGTGTTAGTTATTGTTTCCTTTTGTTAATTATGCGTTGCTGATGGATCTCTTAAACAGGTCATGGCGTTCACCGAAGCAACTTGATACTCCTGGAATCGACTAAGAAATTTATATCTGTATGTTTGTAAATTTGTAAATACATTGGACATAATAATTAAGCATTGCTGCTGTAGGCTGTATATATATGTGTTCTGGAACTGTAACACCATAATTTTTCTTGGTTGTTTACTAGAAGTAGAAACATTCAAAGACGAATTTATGGCATCATACTATATCATGATCTATTTAATTTTTTTTTTTTTTTTTTTTACCTTTGTTATTATTAATTTATTATACTTCTGTGAATTATTATTGACATTATTATAGAGATGAAATGTTATTATTTAAGTATTATTTACTGGGAAAATGTGTTGCATGTACCTGGCCGGGCTGGGCTGGGCTGGGCTGCTGTTGTTTCTAGGCCTTTTTGCATAAAAAAATTCACTAGTTTTGCAATTTTGTAGTAGTGGGCTGTTCTTTTTTTTTTTATTTTGTAGATTCGGTCGGTTCCAATATATATATATATATATATATATATATATATATATATATATATATATTTTAAATGACCAAACTACCTTTTTTTCACTCTCTCCTTGGTCTTTTTCTCCTGCTTTCTCTCACTCCTCCATCGACTCAAAGTCGTTGCCGCGCATGCTTCTTCCCTACCTTGTGTAAATGTAAAAGGGGGATAACAAAGCTTGACTCGCTTGCGGTCGTGGTTGTGGTCGTGGTCGTAGCTGTGGCTATCCTTGGCGTTCTCCAGCAAGGGCACCATTGTAAAGATAAAGGTGACATTGCTCGTAGTATCAGAGGAATGCTAGGTATACACCCCCAAGGGGGTGTACATCCTACACTCTCACCCATTTAAGGGTGGGGGTGGCTTTAGGGGTCACCTCAATTGACCCCTCATCACACCCCCATCCTTAGATGGGTGGGGGTGTGAGATGTACACCCCCTTGGGGGTGTACACTTACACGTTCCCAACATAAAAATCTAACAAATGATGCAATGTTGTACTATTTAAAAAAAATAATTTGTAATATGTAAATATTTATTGTACTATTTATTAAGAATGTTATACCATTTGAAACGTATATTAAATTATAAAATAATATAATTTTTTTACTAAATAGTAAACATATGTTTAAATAGTAAAACTTTTTTTTTTTTTTTTTTTTTTTTTTTTGCAAATAGTGTCACATCGCATCGCCTGTAATTTTTTTTTTTTTCCTCTTATTATTGTCACCATCTTGCCGGCCGCCAGCTATATTCATTACTAAATATACTTCGAAAGTATTTTCGATTTCAATCAACGATTGTCATCCTCCTTTTCTGCCACCTTTATCTCTATTTCCATCTCCGGCGAAACACCAAACAGTTACGACGAGCAGGTTAAGTTGTTGTGTTCTCTCATTCATGAGGTATTCACGACATGGACACGACAAAAGAGTCGGTGCAGAGACAAGCCATACAGTGGAGGTTGGACGAGCGTTCCAGACTATAGAGTATTTTGATCAGTATATTTAAAAATTTTGGTTCGAATGTGTAAAAAAAAAAAATATATATTTTTTTTACGAAAAATGTAAAACTTGGAAGTTTTTTTTTGTGCGCAAAAATGCGTCCTTTTTATGGAAGAAAGGAAAAAAGGAAAATCCTAGCTAAGTGCATGGGGGTGATGCCACAGTAAGTTATATAGTAGTGGGTGTTATATATTATTTTTTTTTTCTATTTTAATACAGTTCGAAGTTTGCTTATAAATTTTTATGAGGTTCCATAATTCTCTATTATTGTCGAGCGCATTTGATTTATATCTTATTTGAAGAAAAAACCAAAAATAGAGGTATATGTAGATACCTACTATTCGCTGTTCCCATCAACTTAATTACTTTTGACCTTAATCAAACAAAAATATTTATAAATTCAAATAAAAGTACAAGCACTAGAGAAAAGTTGCCAATAACTTGGACCAATCTAGAAGTTATAAACATTAAGTATAAATAAAAAATTTATAAATTAAAATTGGCCTATTAGCTCAGTTGGTTAGAGCGTCGTGCTAATAACGCGAAGGTCGCAGGTTCGAGACCTGCATGGGCCATTAAATTTATTTTTTTTTCTTTTTCCATTAATTCTTTATTTGTTTCAGTTTTTATTAAAAGCATTAATTTTTCAAACAATCTTTCTCTATTAATGATTTATTTGTTTTTTTTTTTTATTAAAAGCATCAAATTTTCAAATTGTTTCAGTTTTTATTAAAAGCATTAATTTTTCAAACAATCTTTCTCTATTAATTATTTATTTATTTCAGGTTTATCTCAAAATTATCTCAAATGTCTCGTGGCTTTTACCATTAGTTTAACGTATAATTTAAATCCGAACTGGAATACCTATAGAAATACCGAGACTCCAATGCTTTTCTCAAAAATTTTGTGCTCAATGTTATGTATCTTGAAAGAGCGATTTATATCATTGGATATGATTTATACAATTTTCGAAGATTCCATACGTCGGCTCAAAATTCATTAAATATTTATAGCAATCATGATTAAAAGTAATGTTTGTTTAATATCCCTAGTTTCTTTTTGTTTTATTAAATGGAATTTGTATCAGTGAAAACTAAATTATACATCTACTATCACCAAGTTTTTTTCTCCAAAAAAAAAAAAAAAAAAAAAAAAAAAAAAAAAAAAATGCTAGCTCCATGTTTTGAAGATTGGAACCTAATTAGTACTTAATTGCCTGCTGATCATAAATCTCTTTTTTGGCTTGTAAAACAAATGTAGGAAACAAAATTATAATAAATGTATAAAAAAGAAATGTCACATGCATTTCTCATTAATATGTATTGTCCAAATGAGTGGGGATTGGATTTGTCCTCTTTGCTACTACCTATTGTTCCATCAATTTGAGACATTATGCACCACAAACATTAAAAGATTTATAAAAGGAGTTGCTTTAATCGACTTTTCGATTAGATTATGACTATTCTATGCGAAATCTAGCAAGCCTACTAAGCTTTAATTATTGGCCTCATCCCACTCAATAATTAAGGCATGCAAATTAGGCACTAGTGGTGTAAGAGTCTCAAAATCTCTTGCATCTCCTTAGAAAGGAATGGAGGTGAGCAATGGAAAACAACTAGTCATGTACATTAATATATTGTAGACAATAACTTTGACAATTGAGATACATGGAGAGACATATTTGAGAGATTTTGTGGATGTTATGGCCTTGTATATATAGCTCCACAAATCCTCAGCATGCATGTGCATTACCATGCAATTTCGCTATTCAAATATGGTTGGCTCCTTTTGTGGGTCTATGCTGTTTCTTTGATTTATAACATGTTAATATCTACTTTGAGTTGTGCTTAAGCTTTAGGATTTTTCTCTCTCTCTCTTGGATAAGAATATATAGAAGATGTTCAATATAAAAATATAAAAATATTATTTTTATTAGTTTAAATTTTTAAAAAATAACAATTATTTTATTTAATTTAACATAGTATTATAATAAGAAGTTCTGAATTCGAGTCATGTCAGTCTCCTAGTATAATTTTTTTTTTTTCATTTAATTTAAATTCATGTTAAGTTTATTGGTTTAAGCTTTTGAAGAATAACAACTGTTTTATTTTAATTTAATAGAAGATAGGAGGATGAGGTGATGTTTAGTGTGATGATGCACATGGGATACATCTGTTTTGTTGAAATGGTTAGTGTTGATGTGATCTTATCAATGCTATATATAGATTCAAAACTTTGCCCAACATGCTTAGTTTTTTTATTTTCCTTTGTCACCTTTTGATTTGCTTTAACAAATTATTTTTTTATTTTTTAATATATAATTTTTTCATTCAGCCATTCTATTTAAATTTATATTTTGGACGTGTATATATATATATATATATATATATATATATATATATATATATATATATAAAGTGCTCAACAAATTTTAGTAAAGCAACTTAATTTATATGTGATTGTGAAAGGGAGACTTACATTTTGGTTATAAAGCATTTAGTATATTCTAGTAAAGAAGTCTTTTCTTTTTCCACTACAATAAAATTAGGTTATAGGAATACATGTTTGTGATATTTTTGTATAAGTGTCCTATTTATATTTCATCTATATTTAAAATTAGATTATATATAGGGACACATTTTTAGGACACATTATAAAAATATGTCGCTATACACCCTAGCGACGGCACATATAGCAACATTTACAATAAGTGTCGCTATTTTTGCCAACGACATTTTTTTTAGATTTTATAAACACTTAAAAATATCGTTATAACATAATTTTGTTGTAGTGTTCCCCTCTTTTTACACCTCAAAAGAGAAAAAAAGAAGAAGAAGAAGAAGGAATCTTTAATGTGATGGCAAAATTGCACCAGTATAATAGAGTATGGTTTTTAACATTATTTCAAAATTGTTTCCTATCAAATTAATATTTAAGGTAATATATTCATCGTTTCTAGCATAAATAACAAAATATTTGATAGTTAATATCTGAAATCTCAAGTTTGAAGTCTAGCTGCTTCGTATTTTTTAAAAAAAAATAAATAAAACGAATAATATATTATCTTTCTCTATCAAAAAAAAAAAAAAAATAATTAAGACATAGTTTGATGAGTTATATATACAGGTGCACATATGTACGTGGAACCATTAACGAATAGAAATTTAAGGATTAATTAAAAATTCGCATACATTTATGATTTAAACTTGTGCCTACAGTTGAAGTTGTCGTAATCATATATATACTAACACATTGTTTAAACTATAAAGATAATATTTTAGGAAACATATATAGCATAACTCTTCGAACAAATTTAAAGACAAATGTATAGAATAATGCTATTTGTACACATAGATATTTATTTATAGGGTGCAAAGTAGTATTTTTGACAATTATAGACCCCCTACCTTTTATTTGAGTAAAAAGTTCATTAATCCTTTGGAAAGCTTTCTGGATCTTCGATTGTGATTAAAGGAAGAGCGAGAAGGGAAAAGAAAGAAATTAAGGTAGGAGAGTTCCCTCACTGTTCCAATATAGCAACTTGGTTTTTACACTCCATGGATATGTAGGGAATTAAGTCTCTATATTTTCACATGTATTGTACTTTAATTTTTATTTTTATTTTTATTTATTTTTTTTTTTTTCCTCTACGGAGGATCGAGATCTAGTTGTCTCATCTTGTTGCTAAGTTCATCCACCAATTGAATGAAGCGGTAGCACGCTACCTATTCTAAAAAAAAAAAAAAAAACAATTAGAAATCAACTTTTGTTATAAACAAGGTTATTTTCCAGCAGTTCAGATCCGACCTCCTATACACTGTTACGTGGGCTAGAAATGTGGTAGCGCAGTGGGCCGAACTCTAACATCTTTGCTCGGATCTCTTACGCTTTTGTTTAGTGGGCGGATCTCTATTGCCTATGCCAGTATATTTTTTTTTTTTTTTTTCGCGTTGTTTTTCTCTCTAGAGACATTTCTGTCTTACTCTTGTTGCCAAATTTATGCTCGTAATGAATGAAGCGGGTAACTCGCTATTTTTTTCAAAAAAAAAAAAAAAAAAAAAAAAACTTTTGCTATAAAATAATATTTTTAACTGTGAGTTACTGATAGTGACAAGAAGAGATAAAACAATCATATTATAAGAAAGAGAAAGTTTTTCTCAGAAAAAAATTCAAGAGCTAAAATCCAACTATATATGAAAAAATTTAGGTAAAAAAATAATAAGTCGGCTAATTTACAATATTTTTTTTTAAAAAAAAAGATAGTAGTTACTATTTTATTTATTTTTTTAAAATAATAAATTTATGAAATAATAAAATTTCAATCATGAAATCTCATATGTAAATCATCAAATTTTTTTTTGCTACTTGACCAATTTACAATATTGGATAATATAAGAGGCCATATATTATCTGTACATGGAGCTCCCAACAATTTTGCTCAAACAAATGTTGATTAATCCATCTTTTTTCACAGCACGTGACATCAAGAGTTGGACTCTTTGTTCTCTTTCTCCCAAATGAAAATCTTACTCACCATCAGGCCAAAGTTAAAACTCCTCATCTAATTAATTCGTTGGATCTCACACCACAAGATATGGTTAAGAGTTGTTCAACTTAGCTGATGCATGTGGTGCCTTTAAATTGGCTTGAGATCGACCTAGCCTTAATTAGTTGAGACTTATCTATATATGCAAGTTGTCAAGTTGAGCTTATGAATCAACCTAAGTGGGTGGTGTCGGATTCATTATCTCAAAGAGTGATTTTAGGTTCGTCCTTTAATCCAACATCTTTATTGCATCAACCCGATCGAGGCGAAAAAATTTCATCCATTTATAGCATAGCCAAAAAGTTGACAAAGGCACGCAAATAATGTTCATTCCTACGTACATCCTCAATCACATCTTAGATTTTGATATGTAAAGAGGGTCACCACTAATTAATTTGTGGTTTCCTCAATCTATTATTTCAAAACTTAAAATAGTTTTGGATTATTAGAAATGAAGTTGAATTGGAAATCATCTAGTTCAAATTATATGAGCTAGAATTCTACGTACTTAATTAAGATGAGGCTAAATTATTTTTATTATTACCGTTTTATCGATTGCAGTGGTTTAATCAGATGAACATATTTATTATTAAAATTATATTCTGAACAATTAATTGCAGATAATTAAATTGGATCATTCATCGTGTACATAAAATTAGCTAGCCATATATGTATTAATAAATATAAATTTGTTCCATTTGTCTTAAACCTAGGCATAAAATTTCTCCCGTACTATACTTTTATATTAGATATTCGACAGCATGACTAAGTACCATCAATGTTTCTCTCCAAAAGTTGTACAAATTAAACCTCATCATACATTGCCTTTCACACCAGATAGTGCTCTTGGGTAGGGTGCATCCTTATAAAATCTTCTTTATATATCCTAAAAATTAATATTGGACAACATAACTAATTACGTACCATCAATTGTTCCCTCCTTTCATCTTGCATAATTTTTTATTTTTGTGGTAACCTACTATCAAAATACTTGATAATTAATATTCTAAATTTGAAGCTTTGCACTACAATAAAATTAAATTATAAAAATATATTTTTGTATAAATATTTTATATATATTCTATCTATATTCAAAATTAAATTATAGAAATATATTTTTAGAACACATTACAATAATGTGTCGCTATACATCCTAGCGACTGCACGTATAGCGACACTAATAATAAGTGTCTATATTTTTGTTAGTGATATTTTTTTAAAAAATTTTTAAAAATATTTAAAAATATCGCTATAACATAATTTTATTATAGTGAGAGTACTTCACATTACAATTAAATTTATTTTCGAAAGAATAAACGAAATAATTAATATCCTATCTTTTTCTCTTAAAATAATAATAATAATAATAATAATAATAATAAAACTTTTTAGTGGTGGTATGTAGTGTTCTTAAGATAGGGTGCACCCTCCATCACTATCCATCAACCTCACAAACCCCACAATTAAAGAAGAACGACCCGGCCCCTCCCACACACAGCATGCAGAGAAGAGCACACTCATCCATGCCTACTTCCATAACAACTAACTGCCGCGACAAATCTGACGAAGAGCTCGATGTCTTCGAGGCAGCGCGCTACTTCTCCGGTGGGCTCGACGGTCTCATTACCGGTTGACACAGCTTCCAAAGAACATCGAGGCAAGAGCTCTTGTTCAAGGGGAGATAGAAGGAGCTTAGACATGCCCATGAAGAAGCCCAAGGCACCTGCAAGTTCTCAGGAGCCACACAAGATGGAAAGGGATTGCAATGAGATAAAGAGTAAGCAACCCAACTCCCCAGGTGGTAGGCTGGCTAGCTTTTTGATCTCTTTGTTTCATCAAAAGAGCTCTAAGAAGAAAACAACCAAGTCCCTGGTCACCACCAATCAATCTATGGAGGATGGGGACTTTGAAATAATCAAGCATGGGCAAGAGAGGAGGAGGAAGAGCACTAGCTACTCCCAAAACATTAGTGGTGATCATCATCATAACTGTTACTCCAAGTCTATGCTCTCCTCCTCTAAGAGTAGTAGTGGATTTAGGACCCCTCCACCTTTACCATGCATGCCAAAAGAGAAGGTGACCACTTCTTCTTTGGGAGGTGGAGCTCATGGAAGTGGATTTATGGGAAGTGGTGATCATCATGATCATCAGGGTCATAGTGGAGAGAGTAGTGTTAGAGAGGAGGGTTTTATGGTGAAAATTGTGGGATTTGAGAGGAGAGAGGAGGAAGAAGAAGGAGAAGAAGGGGGTAGTGATTCAAGCTCTGATCTCTTTGAGTTGAAGAACTATGACTTGCAGGAGTTTTCAAGTGACAATTTGACATTTTATGGCACAACTAATGCAGGGATCACAAATATTAAGGGATCTACATTTCCAAGTGTTGCTTTCTAATTAATGTAATTGTTTTTTTGTCATATAGCTCTATAGAAATGCACTTGTTAATTTGCTGGTTTGAACAAATTAATATCTCTTAATCTTAATAATTTATCTTGTTTTGTTTATCCACTTCAGATTCATCTAACCTCGCATGAGCTTATTATTCTTTGAGCTCTCTCTCTCTCTCTCTCTCTCTCTCTCTCTCTCTCTCTCTCTCTCTCTCTCTCTCTCTCTCTCCTTACACATTCAACTCGATCTTCACTTATTACTGTGTTAATTAGTTAGTGTTTATTTCGAACGCAAAATTTTGTAAATGCTAATTAATTTCGCGGATATATTCAATAGAACTACAATCATAAAATCAAATAGATCATCTAATTAATATATTAACAACTAGATTTGATAGTTCTTAAAAAAATTTAATTTTAGAATTTATTAAACAAGTGGCAACTTAGGTATTCAAATATTTAATTGGTGTGATATCTCAAATCACTGATAAAGTTTTGTATAGGAACTCAACAATTATTCTAAATTTTGGAATTTGTTTAGCACAGTGATAATTAAGGAGCAAGATTAATTGAACATGACAGTATTTTCACATGTTGATTTTCTCTAATAATAGTGATCTTAATGCACTAAAATGTAGGGCTGATATATATAAGCAACTAAGTAAACAATTTAGAAGTAAGATCGTTGCAATTGGAAATTAAACGAATTGTGCGGAGAGGGTTCGCCAAATTATCTATTTAAGAACATGGGATCTATTGTCACTGAGGCATTGGACTCCACATCTCGAGGTTTTTAGCAAGTTAGTTGAAATTTTTCTTCCTATGACTATTAATTAGTAGGTTCCAATTTTTTTTTTAGACTCATCAACTAAAAAACCATAATATGCACCAAAATATTACAACAAAAAGTATTTTATTTTTTTTTATAAATTATTAACCTTATTCTAATCATTTTAGCAAATAAAGTTGCAATATTTAGTGCTAAAAACCCAAAAAGTTGCCTAAATTCTAGAATGAAAAATATTTTATTTTTCAAGTTAATAATTTATTTTTAAAAAATTTATAAGAATTATTTTTGAGTTAACGGGTCTAAAATATACTTTGAATATGATAATAGTTGAAAAATTCTCCTCGCACAATTAATTTTTGTCCGTGGCCAATTAACCCTCTCTATTTTGTGAACTGATTTACCCATTTAATTTTGTTCTTTACCAGGCAAAGAAATATATATATATATATCTATATATATATGGGTGAATTCAAGGAAAATTAACCAAGAACCTGCTATTAATTAAATATGCAAGAGTTGACATCTCAATTTTACTAAATACGCTACCATTTCTTTATCCTAAAAAAATATCATACAAAAAGTTTTAAAAATTACTTACAACGAAAGGAAATAAAGAAGATGAGAAATGCATGTATCTCATCAAGCATAATTAAGGTGCACCCAATTAGGCTAAATTGGTGCAATCATTCACATCCAGTATGTTATTAATTTAGTAATCATGGCAATTGATAAATGGCTAATAGATGGATAGAAATTTAGTAGAGAGCTTCAATGCTTCCTTGGGAAGAATTCAATCCTGTTTTTTAGTAATAAAATTCTAAAAACAAATTTTAAACACTGCAGAAAAAAAAAAAATTAAAATACTATAGGAAAAGGATTATAATTCTTGGATAAAGAGACAAAAATAATACATGGTAAGGGATTGAGGTTTCTGAAGGTGTAGTTGTTGGAAAGCTTGCTACTATTTTTTTATTTTTATTTTTAATTTTTTTTCTAATTGGAGTTGTATGTTTTATCCGCCCGGGTCCGATTCATTTAAGACTAAGGTCGTTTCAAAGTTGGCTCCGTCCAGTTGCAAGTGAACCTTGTGGGCCTGTTAATTAAGGACAAATCTAATACACATGTATATATCAGAACCAGCACTATGGTGCACCAACCATGTACTTCTCTCAAACCCTAGAAAAGTTCTCCTATGGTGCTAATTATTTGAGATCCTAGTTAGTGGATAATTATCAATCTATTAAAGTATATGAATCTCTAATATTTTTTGTCACATGATAAACATTTCTTCACCATCATAAATCTCCAATTTTTTTTTTTTTTTTGTCTTCTCATCTCCCTCCTTTCTTTTCCTATAGTGAGTTTCCTCTTCTCTCCCCTCTCTCCTTTCCTATCTCAATATTTTTCTCATATCTCGGCACATTTTTTTTTTCATTTAATAAAAATTTAATTAAATAATTTATTAATTATAATGGAGAAATTGAAATGATGGTTTAGAAAATTTAGATGCATAAGTTACGAATTCGAAGAAACGAAACGATACAAAAATATTATTTTTAATTTAACGTGACTCTCTTCTTTACCTCTTCCTCTTTTTCCATTGTCTTCTTCTTCTTCTCCCTCTCAATCACTTTATTATTACGTTAAATACCAAATCTAATCTTAGCGGTGGCAGAGCATCCTTGATACCTCCAACTTTGCCGGCATCATCTCGAATCACCCCTTCGTCGTCGTCGAGTTCTACGCCCCCCGGTGATTCCCCCTCCGATCCCCTCGATCTCGTCTTATGCTTTAAATTTTTATATTTTTATGTATAGATCCTTCGTTTGATAGGATTTTTTATATAATCGCATTGTCCGCTAAGGAAAAATTATAATTTCTATTATTTATTTGGATAATTTGGAAGGGATTTATTACTTTGTAATGTTTTCGATCCATTGCTGGATTCTATTAATTTTTTTATCATTTTTATTAAATTTAATTGATTCAATAATATCTACCAAACCGCAGCGTGCTAGTACCTTCACTAGTATATATTATATGTCGAAGCCTAAGTTTTCCCATCACTTGAGCATATTCCAAGGTAGGTTTCTCTTTTTTACTGGGGCATTTTGATACCTTAAATTTTGCTGCAGGTAAAACCCTGAAAAGGCATATTGCTTTGTTAGCTAAAATGTTCCACTTGTGTTACGAATATGTATATAACCTTAAAGTAAGGGCATGTTAATTAGCTGAATCCATAGGAAAAGAACTAATGATTAATTTATTAACTCCTTCTCTTCTTCTAGGTTTAAACTTTTAAATCCTTGAATTTTAATCCTTGGTCTCTGATTTTTGGAGCTTAATACATGCTGCATTGAATTTATCAGGACTATGAACACCTCCTGATCCATTCTCCAACCTACTACAATTCTACAAACTAGAGAGAGAATTGTGAGGGGCGAATAGAACAATTCCTTAACCTCTTAATAATCTCCACAGGATGGAAATTCTGAACACGACATAATGAGCCAATGACCCTATATAAAAGAAATCCAAATTAAATCAATATGAAAAGAATCTTATAGCTAATCGGAAAATAACACAACATGACATGATATGATAAAAATGAGTCACGAGTTAGTTTTTGAGCACTTAAGATACTACTATATATTAAAGTTCGACTATTGCCTATCTTTATATTATTGGCATGATTAACGTAATTGCTGAACACGAACACAACTCATGAAACTGAAACGCGAATAATTTGCAGTGTTCTCTCCAAATGCTAGTGACTGCGAGTGCAGCAATATATACACTTTTGTTGTGTATGGGAGTTCATGCAAGCTTTTGAGTTTGTCTAAATACGGAACAAATTACTCAAATGAAAGAAGCATGCATATAATTGACAACACGAAGTACAACATAAATATAGTGTAGCAGTCGGGTTCATATTTTCGGAAGGGGATCTAAAATCCCATCAACAAGAAAAATTCAACAAGCGCACAGATGGTAAAAAGCTTGATACGTCGATGTCGCAAACTAATCCTTACGCTCCATCGGCTTGAAAACATCGAAGTTGTTAACTGGGAGACCATTACTTCTTTCCTGCAGAAACAAATCCAAAACCAGACATCATATCCTCCCCAGAGATGCTCATTTGTTCTGTATATAGAAGAAATATTTTATGTTCTAAATGTTAAACTTAATGCAATTTTGGCTCTTATCTTGCTCTTAACAAGATTAATTCCTTAACTTATAAAATCTCTGGCAATGTTGTTCCTAGCTATATTATGCTTCAGGGTTTATTACACTCTTTTGCTCTTAACATTCGTCGTCAGACTAGAGTAATTTGAATGAAAATAGAGATAGGGATGACATTACAAAAACTTATAAGGTAAATTCAGGCTAATCTGTTAAAATGAAAGACTAGGGAACAAAATGCCATCTCTCGATAGTTTAGTGATATTTTATCAAATTCAAAATTATTACTTACATGTGAAAAGGGCATTGCTCTTACCGCCACATTGTTCTCGGAGGTTGAAACAGTTGAGCAGCGAGGATCACACTTAGCCCACTACAATTAATGGATGCGAATCGACGGAAATAAGGAAAATTGGCTAGTGATAAGATTAACTTATTACTACGAAAATGAAAATCAAAGCTCATGGAGTATTGGCTTACATTTTTTGCAGCCATGCTAAAGGCCTCTCTGTGAGGGATATCAGGTTTTGCAGCTTTGATTCGCTGTATTTCTTCCCTGTCATGCATTTTTGGTTATCTTAATTTCAAGGGACCTTGCAGACTAAACAATTTATGTACTAGTGCAATTAAGTAAAATGGCTTCTTACTTATCATTCAAGTCTCTTGTTTTCGACATGACTACGGTTATCAAGGAAAACTGATAGAGAGATCAGACTCATGAAAAGGAAAATAGTGTAATTATGTGGCTCTTTCCTCTTTAATTTTTATGATTTGGTGTACGATTTGTGAATACTGTAATATTCAGAGGGGTTTGGCCTGCATATTTTCTCTCTTTTTGAACCATAAGAAGAGAGATTAGGATCATTTAACATATGATGAGGTTGTAAATACATTTGGATTTGGATTTGGATCTGGATCTGGATCTGGATCAATAAACTATTATATGAGGAACTGAAACATAAGTTAACTTCTATATACCTGTATATAAAATTGAAAATAACAACATGTTGGCAACGTTACGAATTCCTATTAAACTTATGCTAATATTAGATCATTTATATATATTACTTTAGCCTGTTGCTTTTATATGTCTAACTCAAAATTTACAGGCCAGCTAAACCCCAATCCACTTAACAAAAAAGAAAAAAGGACCCTAATGAATACATGTAGAAAATTAAAACAGTAGAACATATTATATGCAAACTCATGGGGGGAAATTGCACAATTAATTGTAAAGAGCATACAATGTAAATATTAGTAATGATTGAGAATCCTCATCATATAAAGACCTTAGGAGTTAAATTACTGCACTATATACCTGTAGATTGAGTCCCTTTACTTATTTCCTCACCTGTT
>CM054944.1:20138268-20174453 GCA_029168755.2 Tillandsia fasciculata | reverse complement strand
CACCGTTTGAATCGTACAAAAAAAACCACCAAAAATTTCCAACAATCATTTTTTTTTTTTTTTTCTAGCGGCCATTTTTTTTTTTCTAAGCTTTATCTTATAGGATTATAATATAAAAAGTTTAATTTTGCTCAGATAGAAATTTTGAAGAAATAAATATAAAAATTAAACTTTATATATATATATATATATATATATATATATATATATATATATATATACTATTTGATATATTTATAGAGTGTTTGTATAAAATTATTTTTTTATTTTAAATTATTATGCATAAAAAATTTGCTATGATATATTTTTTTAAAAATATTACTTGTATATTTTAAAAAAAAATACATTCTCCGTTCTAAAATTCACAATATTTAAAATAATTGTTAATAAATATTTACATTCTCAGTTCTAAAATAACTGTTTAATCTAATAAACAGTAAAATAATAATTTTTAAGATAAAAAATAATATAAAATATATCTCTTATTTTAAAATATACTATAATAATATTATTATTTTATTACTTAATTTATTTATTAATTTTTGACTTGGAGTCCACCCTGGTTCCCAAAAAAAAAAAAGGTTGCCGAGGAAATGTGGACGAAGGTCTCGTGGAGTTTTTTTTTTTTTTTGTATCCGTGGTAGGGATGTAAATGGGAGGGATTTAAATACAGACGCATATCTATCTCTGATTTTAGGCTTTGCTATCCATACATCTAATTTTAAATATAAATTTTTATTTTCACCCATTCAAAAGTAAATTTTTTTTCACATCATTTCAAAATGATGGGTAAATTTTACTCCATCATAAATAGGTGGGGTGTAAATATACACCCAAAATTAAATGCACCTTATATATATCCCTGAAATTAATTTTAGTATTCACTTATTATTTGTTGGTAAATCTTTTACAAATCAAGATCGAAACAGGTCAGAAGAAAAAAAAAAAAAAAAAATTATTGTTCCATTTACTTAGCATATTCGAATTGATAGATGAAAAAATATTTATTTTTAGATGAATAAAATATAAGATCTATATCCAAAAATAGATGTAGGGGTTTGTAACCCATTTGTGAGTGCCAAAAGTAGGAATAAAGGTTTAACTATATATTATATTATATATATATATATATATATATATATATATATATATATATATTGTTGATAGATCATTTATTATACTTAAAAAATATCTGGTTCAAGATTTATAATATAAATTATATCTTATATTTAGCAAGTTTATTAACAACTTATAAAATCACTTGAATTGGGAAATTTATAAAAATAGTTTATTCAAAGTAATGGACTACTATTATTCTCATCATGTATGATAATAATAAAATGCATTCTAATTCATGATAATATAGTGTTTTTACTAATTAGCATTTATTTCTTACACTTTCGGTTGATATTCGTTTCTGATATCATTTATAACGATTCGATCCACTAACAATAATAATTTGTTGGATCTAAACTATCCGTCAAATATTTAATCTCAGTTATTATTATTAGCGTGTATAACTTTTCATCCGATGTGAGACTATTAGATTTTACAGAATAATAATAATTTAAATTTTTTTTTAGTAAAAATACGGAGAATCATCAAAATATTACAAATCGAAAGAGATGTTTACCACAAATTTCATGTGATACATAGTAAACAAATTAACTATATGAACAAATAATTATTTTCAATCAAATATAGGGCGCAATTTTTTAATCCAGTATTGTAATTGTCGTTGAATATGATGCAGTAAAATATTCTCTAGTTGTCGTAGATTTTTTGAAAGTTTTGAAAAAAAAAATAATATTTATAAAAAAAAATTCTGTAATTTAGGTTTTTTTTTTAAATAAATAAATATATATATATATATATATATATATATATATATATATATATATTATAGAACTGTAAATTATATACGGAGTCTGAGGGTACAACTAGGTTCGGGCAATAATTTGCATCTTAGAATCCGGCCCAGTAAGCAGTAATGACCCGGCCCGGCCAAATAATATCCAAATTATCGACCCGGCCCGATAACAACGTAGCAGGGATTATGCCGCGTTCATTTCAATCGATCGATCGATATCGACCACCCCCAAAAAAAAAACCTCTCGTGTACACCCCGGATGAGAACGAGGTCGCGAGGATCATTCTCGAAGCGATCGATCACCATATCCCCCAAATCGGTACCCTTCCTTTCCTCCTCTTGTCGATCGAATCCCCTTTTTCTTGGCGATCACAGCAAGATTCGAATCGATTCTTTTCGTTACTTTTCGGCAGATTCTGGCCCTTTGTTGATTCGATTTTTGTTAGGGTTTTTCTCCGCTAAGATTCGATTCTAAATATAGAAAATACGATCAGAAAAGGAGAGAAATTTCTCATTTATTGCTAAAAATAGCTTCTTTTTTAAGCTTAGGGTCGATTCAATCCCCCTGTTGAAACTCTGGCGATTTTGATCTCTTAAATTTGAATTTGGTTAAGGGAAAAAAAAAGAAACCCTTTTGGTGGCGTTTTATGGGAATTTTATTGAATTGATTTTAGGTTGTCAGAATATAGTTGCATTGGTTGATGAATTGTGCTTGAGAATTGAGATGATTCTTTTCCACTTTTTTGATAGGTATTTGCGAGAAAAGAGGTTCTTTTCATGCACAAAGAGCCGTTCAAATTTTCCCTTTTCGTGTAGATATTGCGATTAATGATATAGCGATCAAATTCTTGTAGGGAGAGGGTTTAGGTTTTCTAGAGAGTTCGATATTTGCAGGTTGAAACCCTCTCTTGGACAAATTTTGGCATCGGTTTTCTGTTGTTTGTGAAATCACGTTGCGAATTGTGTCCCGAGTAAGTTATTGTTGTAAAGATTTGGCATTGGGAGGAGTATGGGATCGGTTTGTTCCTGTTTGCAAGGAGATGATTTCGGAGAATATGCAAATGTTGGCGCTTCGATCTATAGACACTGCATCTGCCTGAGATGCTTCGCTCGACAGCTTGTTCGGGCGGTATGTCCATTCGTGCTTTATCTGTTGTATTCTATTTTTCCATATAATCGAAGTTATGAAACCCCAATTCTCCACACGAAAAGAAAATTGATTGTTTTGATCTCTGATATCTGTTTGTTTGGGATGATGAATCAATTACAGTAGAGCCTCAATGGGTATTCTTTAATGAGTTTCCCAGGATGACAAATAGAGTGAGTTGTCGTTGCTTGGGCACGAGAAAGGAAGCTACACTTTATTTCTATTGCACTGCCAATTATACCTAACATTGTTGAAACTTTTACATATCAGGAAATCGACAACTTAGTAGGAAGCACGTTGGAAGTTTTGCATGTTGCTTGTCTATTTCATGAGTCTATGATGTAACCTGTAAAGATAAGTCAATTTTTAGAAGGTTAATGCTAGCTTTAAAGGTTTAATGCAAGATTCATATTAGGATGTAAAACCCAATCTTTTTTTTTTTTCAGTTGGGCCTCTTTCTATCTATTTTGAAGTATGCTCTTTGTTGGCCTTATATGACTAAGGGCAGGTTTGAGTCAAAGCAGATTAGAATTCTACTCTTACTGTTTCAGTTAGATATGATTTTTCAGGATAAATGCTATTCAAACAGTATTCATTGTCTGATGACCTGTAAGTAGTGGATATGCCTCTTCTTTTTTTTGAAAGATTCAGCCATTTCATGAAAAGAAATACTGAAAGTGGCACTTACTCCAAAATCTCGCATTTCAATGGAAATACTACTGGGTGTTGATCTTCTGGTAAAGTTTGGTGGTGAAATGTGGACGGTATTACTTTTCAAAAGTACTTTGTAAGAATACTAAGAATATATATATGTATTGATTATTGAATGACATGCAACTTGTGATTGTTATGCTCTTCATATGTATTGAAAAAAGCTAATTTCTCTTGGAGACCTGTTTATTAAATCCATCTTTCTTAAGTTTGCTTGCTGTAATGCTCTTGGGCTGTTTTGAGGCATTTGCTGATCACTTAATAATAGGTAGCTACTATTGTTAGTTCTTCCACCGCCCCATGGTGCAGCGACTATTCACTAATGCTTTCTTGTTTCTATTACCTGTTATGCTTCTGTAAAACTTAAGTGGTTATGAAATAGATGCCTCAAACTTTCCCACCGAGTGTCTGCATGCGGTTGATATCCCAATGTTCATTCTTAGAAAAAGTTCCATATTGTGGTGGGTATATCATGATGTTTCGTAGTTCTCATTTGGAAATCGAGCATGACTTGGCTGGATCTGCTTATTATCCGACAAATAGTTATTATATTAATTTTGGAACAACTGTAGAAGATAGAGTACTTTGTTCACTAGGGTTTTGTGGGAAGATGTGCCAGGTAGAATATGCTTGACTATAATGCCTGGTAATTCGAGTCATATTGTGTTGTACTGAGATCTAAAGTATGATTTTTATATGGCTATCTTTTTTTTCTTTGACTCTACAGTATAGCACATTGTTCCAAGAGGTGCTTTGCCCTCTGTATCTCCATCTGTACAAGGGACAACTCCCATTGCTTCAATTGAAAGTTCTATATTTGATACATATCGTTCTCTTCCGAGGCCTTTACCTTATGATGATCCTAGATGCTCTTGTGTACCACGTGAGGGTCTTGTATTGAGGCGTGACAAGTCTTCAGGCCATCTTAATGAAGAATTAGAACCACTTAGAACTAATAGTGATAACGAAGTAGAATCTCCCAGTTCAAAGGATAAGAGTGCTGGATCTAATTATGTTGGAGACCTCAAGTTATGTTGTTCTGAATATGCTTCAAAGCTTCTGCCAACAGAATTGGCAAAAGGAACGACATACTATTTTCCATCGTCCGAAGATGAAGATGTGTGCCCGACATGTCTTGAAGGTAGACAATTTATTTTTTCATTTATTAATTTCATTTATCTAGCATATACAACCTCTTATTAATATAGCTATGATGATATAGCATTCTTGGTTTTGGTATTGAAGAAACTGACTGATATTAAAGTCCTGAGATAAGTAGGACGGAAATTTTGCTTGCAGATAGCTGATTTCAGTGAATGGGCATTTTACTTTTTTTTTTGAGTCAATTCTCTTGTTTCTAAGTTGCTGTGGTGTGATTTTCATCAAATATCCTACTTTGGGTAGTACCCAGTTTTCAAGGAATGTTAGGAGAGCGGAGAACTAGAAGATTCTTTTTCTTGTGGTACAAATACTGAGAACTAGAAGAGTTTTCGGTAATAACTTATTCTGAATAATTAAACTCACCCGAAAGAAAATATGTTTATGTTACGTGGGCTTGATTGCGAAATATTAGTCTGTCACCTGAACCATATTATTTACCTAGGAATTTTTCTTTTCTTAAATGTAGGTCTCCATTTTCGGCAATTTAAAGTTTATATACTTGTTTTTGACATATTTTATTACTATCCCTTTTGCAGAATATACTCTGAAAATCCCAGGATTGTAATGCAGTGCTCCCATCATTTTCACCTCGGCTGTATATACGAGTGGATGGAAAGAAGTGAAGCTTGTCCAGTTTGTGGCAAGGTAACTGATTCATCGACATGTGTCATAATGAATACACCGCTATTCATGCAATTAATTTTAATTTTCTGGCGGTGATGCAGACGATCTTTGCCGACAAAGCTGTTGGAATACTAGTACAATTAGTTAAACAGGGAATGAATTGATTCCATGTTTACAACTAGTGCTAATATATATATATTTTTTTTAATTCATTCATACGTCTTGTGTTAGTTATTGTTTCCTTTTGTTAATTATGCGTTGCTGATGGATCTCTTAAACAGGTCATGGCGTTCACCGAAGCAACTTGATACTCCTGGAATCGACTAAGAAATTTATATCTGTATGTTTGTAAATTTGTAAATACATTGGACATAATAATTAAGCATTGCTGCTGTAGGCTGTATATATATGTGTTCTGGAACTGTAACACCATAATTTTTCTTGGTTGTTTACTAGAAGTAGAAACATTCAAAGACGAATTTATGGCATCATACTATATCATGATCTATTTAATTTTTTTTTTTTTTTTTTTTTACCTTTGTTATTATTAATTTATTATACTTCTGTGAATTATTATTGACATTATTATAGAGATGAAATGTTATTATTTAAGTATTATTTACTGGGAAAATGTGTTGCATGTACCTGGCCGGGCTGGGCTGGGCTGGGCTGCTGTTGTTTCTAGGCCTTTTTGCATAAAAAAATTCACTAGTTTTGCAATTTTGTAGTAGTGGGCTGTTCTTTTTTTTTTTATTTTGTAGATTCGGTCGGTTCCAATATATATATATATATATATATATATATATATATATATATATATATAAATGACCAAACTACCTTTTTTCACTCTCTCCTTGGTCTTTTTCTCCTGCTTTCTCTCACTCCTCCATCGACTCAAAGTCGTTGCCGCGCATGCTTCTTCCCTACCTTGTGTAAATGTAAAAGGGGATAACAAAGCTTGACTCGCTTCGTGGTTGTGGTCGTGGTCGTAGCTGTGGCTATCCTTGGCGTTCTCCAGCAAGGGCACCATTGTAAAGATAAAGGTGACATTGCTCGTAGTATCAGAGGAATGCTAGGTATACACCCCAAGGGGGTGTACATCCTACACTCAATTTAAGGGTGGGGGTGGCTTTTAGGGGTCACCTCAATTGACCCCTCATCAACCCCCATCCTTAGATGGGTGGGGGTGTGAGATGTACACCCCCTTGGGGGTGTACACTTACACGTTCCCAACATAAAAATCTAACAAATGATGCAATGTTGTACTATTTAAAAAAAATAATTTGTAATATGTAAATATTTATTGTACTATTTATTAAGAATGTTATACCATTTGAAACGTATATTAAATTATAAAATAATATAATTTTTTTACTAAATAGTAAACATATGTTTAAATAGTAAAACTTTTTTTTTTTTTTTTTTTTTTTTTTTTGCAAATAGTGTCACATCGCATCGCCTGTAATTTTTTTTTTTTCCTCTTATTATTGTCACCATCTTGCCGGCCGCCAGCTATATTCATTACTAAATATACTTCGAAAGTATTTTCGATTTCAATCAACGATTGTCATCCTCCTTTTCTGCCACCTTTATCTCTATTTCCATCTCCGGCGAAACACCAAACAGTTACGACGAGCAGGTTAAGTTGTTGTGTTCTCTCATTCATGAGGTATTCACGACATGGACACGACAAAAGAGTCGGTGCAGAGACAAGCCATACAGTGGAGGTTGGACGAGCGTTCCAGACTATAGAGTATTTTGATCAGTATTTAAAAAATTTTGGTTCGAATGTGTAAAAAAAAAAAATATATATTTTTTTTACGAAAAATGTAAAACTTGGAAGTTTTTTTTTGTGCGCAAAAATGCGTCCTTTTTATGGAAGAAAGGAAAAAAGGAAAATCCTAGCTAAGTGCATGGGGGTGATGCCACAGTAAGTTATATAGTAGTGGGTGTTATATATTATTTTTTTTTCTATTTTAATACAGTTCGAAGTTTGCTTATAAATTTTTATGAGGTTCCATAATTCTCTATTATTGTCGAGCGCATTTGATTTATATCTTATTTGAAGAAAAAACCAAAAATAGAGGTATATGTAGATACCTACTCATTCGCTGTTCCCATCAACTTAATTACTTTTGACCTTAATCAAACAAAAATATTTATAAATTCAAATAAAAGTACAAGCACTAGAGAAAAGTTGCCAATAACTTGGACCAATCTAGAAGTTATAAACATTAAGTATAAATAAAAAATTTATAAATTAAAATTGGCCTATTAGCTCAGTTGGTTAGAGCGTCGTGCTAATAACGCGAAGGTCGCAGGTTCGAGACCTGCATGGGCCATTAAATTTATTTTTTTTTCTTTTTCCATTAATTCTTTATTTGTTTCAGTTTTTATTAAAAGCATTAATTTTTCAAACAATCTTTCTCTATTAATGATTTATTTGTTTTTTTTTTTTATTAAAAGCATCAAATTTTCAAATTGTTTCAGTTTTTATTAAAAGCATTAATTTTTCAAACAATCTTTCTCTATTAATTATTTATTTATTTCAGGTTTATCTCAAAATTATCTCAAATGTCTCGTGGCTTTTACCATTAGTTTAACGTATAATTTAAATCCGAACTGGAATACCTATAGAAATACCGAGACTCCAATGCTTTTCTCAAAAATTTTGTGCTCAATGTTATGTATCTTGAAAGAGCGATTTATATCATTGGATATGATTTATACAATTTTCGAAGATTCCATACGTCGGCTCAAAATTCATTAAATATTTATAGCAATCATGATTAAAAGTAATGTTTGTTTAATATCCCTAGTTTCTTTTTGTTTTATTAAATGGAATTTGTATCAGTGAAAACTAAATTATACATCTACTATCACCAAGTTTTTTTCTCCAAAAAAAAAAAAAAAAAAAAAAAAAAAAAAAAAAAAATGCTAGCTCCATGTTTTGAAGATTGGAACCTAATTAGTACTTAATTGCCTGCTGATCATAAATCTCTTTTTTGGCTTGTAAAACAAATGTAGGAAACAAAATTATAATAAATGTATAAAAAAGAAATGTCACATGCATTTCTCATTAATATGTATTGTCCAAATGAGTGGGGATTGGATTTGTCCTCTTTGCTACTACCTATTGTTCCATCAATTTGAGACATTATGCACCACAAACATTAAAAGATTTATAAAAGGAGTTGCTTTAATCGACTTTTCGATTAGATTATGACTATTCTATGCGAAATCTAGCAAGCCTACTAAGCTTTAATTATTGGCCTCATCCCACTCAATAATTAAGGCATGCAAATTAGGCACTAGTGGTGTAAGAGTCTCAAAATCTCTTGCATCTCCTTAGAAAGGAATGGAGGTGAGCAATGGAAAACAACTAGTCATGTACATTAATATATTGTAGACAATAACTTTGACAATTGAGATACATGGAGAGACATATTTGAGAGATTTTGTGGATGTTATGGCCTTGTATATATAGCTCCACAAATCCTCAGCATGCATGTGCATTACCATGCAATTTCGCTATTCAAATATGGTTGGCTCCTTTTGTGGGTCTATGCTGTTTCTTTGATTTATAACATGTTAATATCTACTTTGAGTTGTGCTTAAGCTTTAGGATTTTTCTCTCTCTCTCTTGGATAAGAATATATAGAAGATGTTCAATATAAAAATATAAAAATATTATTTTTATTAGTTTAAATTTTTAAAAAATAACAATTATTTTATTTAATTTAACATAGTATTATAATAAGAAGTTCTGAATTCGAGTCATGTCAGTCTCCTAGTATAATTTTTTTTTTTCATTTAATTTAAATTCATGTTAAGCTTATTGGTTTAAGCTTTTGAAGAATAACAACTGTTTTATTTTAATTTAATAGAAGATAGGAGGATGAGGTGATGTTTAGTGTGATGATGCACATGGGATACATCTGTTTTGTTGAAAAGTGTTGATGTGATCTTATCAATGCTATATATAGATTCAAAACTTTGCCCAACATGCTTAGTTTTTTATTTTCCTTTGTCACCTTTTGATTTGCTTTAACAAATTATTTTTTTATTTTTTAATATATAATTTTTTCATTCAGCCATTCTATTTAAATTTATATTTTATATATATATATATATATATATATATATAAGTGCTCAACAAATTTTAGTAAAGCAACTTAATTTATATGTGATTGTGAAAGGGAGACTTACATTTTGGTTATAAAGCATTTAGTATATTCTAGTAAAGAAGTCTTTTCTTTTTCCACTACAATAAAATTAGGTTATAGGGATACATGTTTGTGATATTTTGTATAAGTGTCCTATTTATATTTCATCTATATTTAAAATTAAATTATAGGGACACATTTTTAGGACACATTATAAAAATGTGTCGCTATACACCTTAGCGACGGCACATATAGCAACATTTACAATAAGTGTCGCTATTTTTGCCAACGACATTTTTTTTAGATTTTAAAATACTTAAAATATCGTTATAACATAATTTTGTTGTAGTGTTCCCCTCTTTTTACACCTCAAAAGAGAAAAAAAGAAGAAGAAGAAGAAGGAATCTTTAATGTGATGGCAAAATTGCACCAGTATAATAGAGTATGGTTTTTAACATTATTTCAATATTGTTTCCTATCAAATTAATATTTAAGGTAATATATTCATCGTTCCTAGCATAAATAACAAAATATTTGATAGTTAATATCTGAGATATCAAGTTTGAAGTCTAGTTGTTTTATTTTTTAAAAAAAATAAACGAAACGAATAATATGTTATCTTTCTCTATCAAAAAAATAAAAAATAATGACGATGAGTTATATATACAGGTGCACATATGTACGTGGAACCATTAACGAATAGAAATTTAAGGATTAATTAAAAATTCGCATACATTTATGATTTAAACTTGTGCCTACAGTTGAAGGTGTCGTAATCATATATACTAACACATTGTTTAAACTATAAAGATAATATTTTAGGAAACATATATAGCATAACTCTTCGAACAAATTTAAAGACAAATGTATAGAATAATGCTATTTGTACACATAGATATTTATTTATAGGGTGCAAAGTAGTATTTTTGACAATTATAGACCCCCTACCTTTTATTTGAGTAAAAAGTTCATTAATCCTTTGGAAAGGCTTTCTGGATCTTCTATTGTGATTAAAGGAAGAGCGAGAAGGGAAAAGAAAGAAATTAAGGTAGGAGAGTTCCCTCACTGTTCCAATATAGCAACTTGGTTTTTACACTCCATGGATATGTAGGGAATTAAGTCTCTACATTTTCACATGTATTGTACTTTAATTTGTAACAATTAGAAATCACTTTTGCTATAAACAAGGTTATTTTTAGCAGTTCAGATCCGACCTCCTATACACTGTTACGTGGGCTAGAAATGTGGTAGCGCAGTGGCCCGAACTCTAATACCTTTGTTCGGATCTCTACGTTTTTGTTTAGTGGGCGGATCTCTATTGCCTATGCCAGTATTTTTTTTTTTTTTTTTCGTGTTGTTTTTCTCTCTAGAGACATTCCTGTCTTACTCTTGTTGCCAAATTTATGCTCGTAATGAATGAAGCGGGTAACTCGCTATTTTTTCTCAAAAAAAAAAAAAAAAAAAAAACTATAAAATAATATTTTTAACTGTGAGTTACTGATAGTGACAAGAAGAGATAAAACAATCATATTATAAGAAAGAGAAAGTTTTTCTCTTCAAGAGCTAAAATCCAACTATATATGAAAAAATTTAGGTAAAAAAATAATAAGTCGGCTAATTTACAATATTTTTTTTTTTAAAAAAAAGATAGTAGGTTACTATTTTATTTATTTTTTTAAAATAATAAATTTATGAAATAATAAAATTTCAATCATGAAATCTCATATGTAAATCATCAAATTTTTTTTTGCTACTTGACCAATTTACAATATTGGATAATATAAGAGGCCATATATTATTTATACATGGAGCTCCCAACAATTTTGCTCAAACAAATGTTGATTAATCCATCTTTTTTCACAGCACGTGACATCAAGAGTTGGACTCTTTGTTCTCTTTCTCCCAAATGAAAATCTTACTCACCATCAGGCCAAAAAGTTAAAACTCCTCATCTAATTAATTTGTTGGATCTCACACCACAAGATATGGTTAAGAGTTGTTCAACTTAGCTAATACATGTGGTGCCTTTAAATTGGCTTGAGATCGACCTAGCCTTAATTAGTTGAGACTTATCTATGCAAGTTGTCAAGTTGAGCTTATGAATCAACCTAAGTGGGTGGTGTTGGATTCATTATCTCAAAGAGTGATTTTAGGTTCGTCCTTTAATCCAACATCTTTATTGCATCAACCCGATCGAGGCGAAAAAATTTCATCCATTTATAGCATAGCCAAAAAGTAGACAAAGGAACGCAAATAATGTTCATTCCTACGTACATCCTCAACCACATCTTAGATTTCGATATGTAAAGAGGGTCACCACTAATTAATTTGTGGTTTCCTCAATCTATTATTTCAAAACTTAAAATAGTTTTGGATTATTAGAAATGAAGTTGAATTGGAAATCATCTAGTTCAAATTATATGAGCTAGAATTCTACGTACTTAATTAAGATGAGGCTAAATTATTTTTATTATTACCGTTTTATCGATTGCAGTGGTTTAATCAGATGAACATATTTATTATTAAAATTATATTCTGAACAATTAATTGCAGATAATTAAATTGGATCATTCATCGTGTACATAAAATTAGCTAGCCATATATGTATTAATAAATATAAATTTGTTCCATTTGTCTTAAACCTAGGCATAAAATTTCTCCCGTACTATACTTTTATATTAGATATTCGACAGCATGACTAAGTACCATCAATGTTTCTCTCCAAAAGTTGTACAAATTAAACCTCATCATACATTGCCTTTCACACCAGATAGTGCTCTTGGGTAGGGTGCATCCTTATAAAATCTTCTTTATATATCCTAAAAATTAATATTGGACAACATAACTAATTACGTACCATCAATTGTTCCCTCCTTTCATCTTGCATAATTTTTTATTTTTGTGGTAACCTACTATCAAAATACTTGATAATTAATATTCTAAATTTGAAGCTTTGCACTACAATAAAATTAAATTATAAAAATATATTTTTGTATAAATATTTTATATATATTCTATCTATATTCAAAATTAAATTATAGAAATATATTTTTAGAACACATTACAATAATGTGTCGCTATACATCCTAGCGACTGCACGTATAGCGACACTAATAATAAGTGTCTATATTTTTGTTAGTGATATTTTTTTAAAAAATTTTTAAAAATATTTAAAAATATCGCTATAACATAATTTTATTATAGTGAGAGTACTTCACATTACAATTAAATTTATTTTCGAAAGAATAAACGAAATAATTAATATCCTATCTTTTTCTCTTAAAATAATAATAATAATAATAATAATAATAATAAAACTTTTTAGTGGTGGTATGTAGTGTTCTTAAGATAGGGTGCACCCTCCATCACTATCCATCAACCTCACAAACCCCACAATTAAAGAAGAACGACCCGGCCCCTCCCACACACAGCATGCAGAGAAGAGCACACTCATCCATGCCTACTTCCATAACAACTAACTGCCGCGACAAATCTGACGAAGAGCTCGATGTCTTCGAGGCAGCGCGCTACTTCTCCGGTGGGCTCGACGGTCTCATTACCGGTTGACACAGCTTCCAAAGAACATCGAGGCAAGAGCTCTTGTTCAAGGGGAGATAGAAGGAGCTTAGACATGCCCATGAAGAAGCCCAAGGCACCTGCAAGTTCTCAGGAGCCACACAAGATGGAAAGGGATTGCAATGAGATAAAGAGTAAGCAACCCAACTCCCCAGGTGGTAGGCTGGCTAGCTTTTTGATCTCTTTGTTTCATCAAAAGAGCTCTAAGAAGAAAACAACCAAGTCCCTGGTCACCACCAATCAATCTATGGAGGATGGGGACTTTGAAATAATCAAGCATGGGCAAGAGAGGAGGAGGAAGAGCACTAGCTACTCCCAAAACATTAGTGGTGATCATCATATACTGTTACTCCAAGTCTATGCTCTCCTCCTCTAAGAGTAGTAGTGGATTTAGGACCCCTCCACCTTTACCATGCATGCCAAAAGAGAAGGTGACCACTTCTTCTTTGGGAGGTGGAGCTCATGGAAGTGGATTTATGGGAAGTGGTGATCATCATGATCATCAGGGTCATAGTGGAGAGAGTAGTGTTAGAGAGGAGGGTTTTATGGTGAAAATTGTGGGATTTGAGAGGAGAGAGGAGGAAGAAGAAGGAGAAGAAGGGGGTAGTGATTCAAGCTCTGATCTCTTTGAGTTGAAGAACTATGACTTGCAGGAGTTTTCAAGTGACAATTTGACATTTTATGGCACAACTAATGCAGGGATCACAAATATTAAGGGATCTACATTTCCAAGTGTTGCTTTCTAATTAATGTAATTGTTTTTTTGTCATATAGCTCTATAGAAATGCACTTGTTAATTTGCTGGTTTGAACAAATTAATATCTCTTAATCTTAATTAATTTATCTTGTTTTGTTTATCCACTTCAGATTCATCTAACCTCGCATGAGCTTATTATTCTTTGAGCTCTCTCTCTCTCTCTCTCTCTCTCTCTCTCTCTCTCTCTCTCTCTCTCTCTCTCTCTCTCTCTCTCTTACACATTCAACTCGATCTTCACTTATTACTGTGTTAATTAGTTAGTGTTTATTTCGAACGCAAAATTTTGTAAATGCTAATTAATTTCGCGGATATATTCAATAGAACTACAATCATAAAATCAAATAGATCATCTAATTAATATATTAACAACTAGATTTGATAGTTCTTAAAAAAATTTAATTTTAGAATTTATTAAACAAGTGGCAACTTAGGTATTCAAATATTTAATTGGTGTGATATCTCAAATCACTGATAAAGTTTTGTATAGGAACTCAACAATTATTCTAAATTTTGGAATTTGTTTAGCACAGTGATAATTAAGGAGCAAGATTAATTGAACATGACAGTATTTTCACATGTTGATTTTCTCTAATAATAGTGATCTTAATGCACTAAAATGTAGGGCTGATATATATAAGCAACTAAGTAAACAATTTAGAAGTAAGATCGTTGCAATTGGAAATTAAACGAATTGTGCGGAGAGGGTTCGCCAAATTATCTATTTAAGAACATGGGATCTATTGTCACTGAGGCATTGGACTCCACATCTCGAGGTTTTTAGCAAGTTAGTTGAAATTTTTCTTCCTATGACTATTAATTAGTAGGTTCCAATTTTTTTTTTAGACTCATCAACTAAAAAACCATAATATGCACCAAAATATTACAACAAAAAGTATTTTATTTTTTTTTATAAATTATTAACCTTATTCTAATCATTTTAGCAAATAAAGTTGCAATATTTAGTGCTAAAAACCCAAAAAGTTGCCTAAATTCTAGAATGAAAAATATTTTATTTTTCAAGTTAATAATTTATTTTTAAAAAATTTATAAGAATTATTTTTGAGTTAACGGGTCTAAAATATACTTTGAATATGATAATAGTTGAAAAATTCTCCTCGCACAATTAATTTTTGTCCGTGGCCAATTAACCCTCTCTATTTTGTGAACTGATTTACCCATTTAATTTTGTTCTTTACCAGGCAAAGAAATATATATATATATATCTATATATATATGGGTGAATTCAAGGAAAATTAACCAAGAACCTGCTATTAATTAAATATGCAAGAGTTGACATCTCAATTTTACTAAATACGCTACCATTTCTTTATCCTAAAAAAATATCATACAAAAAGTTTTAAAAATTACTTACAACGAAAGGAAATAAAGAAGATGAGAAATGCATGTATCTCATCAAGCATAATTAAGGTGCACCCAATTAGGCTAAATTGGTGCAATCATTCACATCCAGTATGTTATTAATTTAGTAATCATGGCAATTGATAAATGGCTAATAGATGGATAGAAATTTAGTAGAGAGCTTCAATGCTTCCTTGGGAAGAATTCAATCCTGTTTTTTAGTAATAAAATTCTAAAAACAAATTTTAAACACTGCAGAAAAAAAAAAAATTAAAATACTATAGGAAAAGGATTATAATTCTTGGATAAAGAGACAAAAATAATACATGGTAAGGGATTGAGGTTTCTGAAGGTGTAGTTGTTGGAAAGCTTGCTACTATTTTTTTATTTTTATTTTTAATTTTTTTTCTAATTGGAGTTGTATGTTTTATCCGCCCGGGTCCGATTCATTTAAGACTAAGGTCGTTTCAAAGTTGGCTCCGTCCAGTTGCAAGTGAACCTTGTGGGCCTGTTAATTAAGGACAAATCTAATACACATGTATATATCAGAACCAGCACTATGGTGCACCAACCATGTACTTCTCTCAAACCCTAGAAAAGTTCTCCTATGGTGCTAATTATTTGAGATCCTAGTTAGTGGATAATTATCAATCTATTAAAGTATATGAATCTCTAATATTTTTTGTCACATGATAAACATTTCTTCACCATCATAAATCTCCAATTTTTTTTTTTTTTTTGTCTTCTCATCTCCCTCCTTTCTTTTCCTATAGTGAGTTTCCTCTTCTCTCCCCTCTCTCCTTTCCTATCTCAATATTTTTCTCATATCTCGGCACATTTTTTTTTTCATTTAATAAAAATTTAATTAAATAATTTATTAATTATAATGGAGAAATTGAAATGATGGTTTAGAAAATTTAGATGCATAAGTTACGAATTCGAAGAAACGAAACGATACAAAAATATTATTTTTAATTTAACGTGACTCTCTTCTTTACCTCTTCCTCTTTTTCCATTGTCTTCTTCTTCTTCTCCCTCTCAATCACTTTATTATTACGTTAAATACCAAATCTAATCTTAGCGGTGGCAGAGCATCCTTGATACCTCCAACTTTGCCGGCATCATCTCGAATCACCCCTTCGTCGTCGTCGAGTTCTACGCCCCCCGGTGATTCCCCCTCCGATCCCCTCGATCTCGTCTTATGCTTTAAATTTTTATATTTTTATGTATAGATCCTTCGTTTGATAGGATTTTTTATATAATCGCATTGTCCGCTAAGGAAAAATTATAATTTCTATTATTTATTTGGATAATTTGGAAGGGATTTATTACTTTGTAATGTTTTCGATCCATTGCTGGATTCTATTAATTTTTTTATCATTTTTATTAAATTTAATTGATTCAATAATATCTACGAACCGCAGCGTGCTAGTACCTTCACTAGTATATATTATATGTGGAAGCCTAAGTTTTCCCATCACTTGAGCATATTCCAAGGTAGGTTTCTCTTTTTTACTGGGGCATTTTGATACCTTAAATTTTGCTGCAGGTAAAACCCTGAAAAGGCATATTGCTTTGTTAGCTAAAATGTTCCACTTGTGTTACGAATATGTATATAACCTTAAAGTAAGGGCATGTTAATTAGCTGAATCCATAGGAAAAGAACTAATGATTAATTTATTAACTCCTTCTCTTCTTCTAGGTTTAAACTTTTAAATCCTTGAATTTTAATCCTTGGTCTCTGATTTTTGGAGCTTAATACATGCTGCATTGAATTTATCAGGACTATGAACACCTCCTGATCCATTCTCCAACCTACTACAATTCTACAAACTAGTAGAGAGAATTGTGAGGGGCCAATAGAACAATTCCTTAACCTCTTAATAATCTCCACTACAGGATGGAAATTCTGAACATGACATATAATGAGCCAATGACCCTATATAAAAGAAATCCAAATTAAATCAATATGAAAAGAATCTTATAGCTAATCGGAAAATAACACAACATGACATGATATGATAAAAATGAGTCACGAGTTAGTTTTTGAGCACTTAAGATACTACTATATATTAAAGTTCGACTATTGCCTATCTTTATATTGGCATGATTAACGTAATTGCTGAACACGAACACAACTCATGAAACTGAAACGCGAATAATTTGCAGTGTTCTCTCCAAATGCTAGTGACTGCGAGTGCAGCAATGTATACACTTTTGTTGTGTATGGGAGTTCATGCAAGCTTTTGAGTTTGTCTAAATACGGAACAAATTACTCAAATGAAAGAAGCATGCATATAATTGACAACACGAAGTACAACATAAATATAGTGTAGCAGTCGGGTTCATATTTTCGGAAGGGGATCTAAAATCCCATCAACAAGAAAAATTCAACAAGTGCACAGATGGTAAAAAGCTTGATACGTCGATGTCGCAAACTAATCCTTACGCTCCATCGGCTTGAAAACATCGAAGTTGTTAACTGGGAGACCATTACTTCTTTCCTGCAGAAACAAATCCAAAACCAGACATCATATCCTCCCCAGAGATGCTCATTTGTTCTGTATATAGAAGAAATATTTTATGTTCTAAATGTTAAACTTAATGCAATTTTGGCTCTTATCTTGCTCTTAACAAGATTAATTCCTTAACTTATAAAATCTCTGGCAATGTTGTTCCTAGCTATATTATGCTTCAGGGTTTATTACACTCTTTTGCTCTTAACATTCGTCGTCAGACTAGAGTAATTTGAATGAAAATGGAGATAGGGATGACATTACAAAAACTTAGGTAAATTCAGGCTAATCTGTTAAAATGAAAGACTAGGGAACAAAATGCCATCTCTCGATAGTTTAGTGATATTTTATCAAATTCAAAATTATTACTTACATGTGAAAAGGGCATTGCTCTTACCGCCACATTGTTCTCGGAGGTTGAAACAGTTGAGCAGCGAGGATCACACTTAGCCCACTACAATTAATGGATGCGAATCGACGGAAATAAGGAAAATTGGCTAGTGATAAGATTAACTTATTACTACGAAAATGAAAATCAAAGCTCATGGAGTATTGGCTTACATTTTTTGCAGCCATGCTAAAGGCCTCTCTGTGAGGGATATCAGGTTTTGCAGCTTTGATTCGCTGTATTTCTTCCCTGTCATGCATTTTTGGTTATCTTAATTTCAAGGGACCTTGCAGACTAAACAATTTATGTACTAGTGCAATTAAGTAAAATGGCTTCTTACTTATCATTCAAGTCTCTTGTTTTCGACATGACTACGGTTATCAAGGAAAACTGATAGAGAGATCAGACTCATGAAAAGGAAAATAGTGTAATTATGTGGCTCTTTCCTCTTTAATTTTTATGATTTGGTGTACGATTTGTGAATACTGTAATATTCAGAGGGGTTTGGCCTGCATATTTTCTCTCTTTTTGAACCATAAGAAGAGAGATTAGGATCATTTAACATATGATGAGGTTGTAAATACATTTGGATTTGGATTTGGATTTGGATCTGGATCTGGATCAATAAACTATTATATGAGGAGCTGAAACATAAGTTAACTTCTATATACCTGTATATAAAATTGAAAATAACAACATGTTGGCAACGTTACGAATTCCTATTAAACTTATGCTAATATTAGATCATTTATATATATTACTTTAGCCTGTTGCTTTTATATGTCTAACTCAAAATTTACAGGCCAGCTAAACCCCAATCCACTTAACAAAAAAGAAAAAAAGACACTAATTAATACATGTAGAAAATTAAAACAGTAGAACATATTATATGCAAACTCATGGGGGGAAATTGCACAATTAATTGTAAAGAGCATACAATGTAAATATTAGTAATGATTGAGAATCCTCATCATATAAAGACCTTAGGAGTTAAATTACTGCACTATATACCTGTAGATTGAGTCCCTTTACTTATTTCCTCACCTGTTACTTCTCAATCTCACATATTCATCAATCACATGGAAGAAGTATAAATATTATTCCCGGATCATTTTTTTTATCAAATAAATCCCTTTATCAGTATATACATAGGTATATGTGCATGCAACGTATAAATATCAACTGTATTGGCACATATGTTGGCATATATAATTATATATTATCATTAATTAGCAATATATATCACGAGGTTTGCGCTCCTCTTTTCTTGCAAAAGTGAAAGAAATTGTGCATTTCAACCAAATGATTTAGATTTGTTGCTCATCCATCACTTGTGAAGTGTAAACATATGATATTTAGTATTCACGGTAAGAAAGAATATATATGTGATATTACGTAGTTATAAAAGTTAAAATCATGGAGACTGAACTGGTCAATTTATTGTTACCGAGTTATTGACGATTTGTTTCATTTGGCATATTGGCACAGTAAATTAATCTGCATCCTTGTAATCTGATTTTGTATACGTAAGATACAAATCTGTAGTTTAATGAGCCTCCTTATAGGATTGTTGCATGTATATATATATTTTCTTCTCAACAGTTTAATGAGCCTTCTTACAGACCCATACGATAACAGTATAGTGCGACAACTTAATTAGGATGAGCGCTTGTCAAACAATACATCTCATGGCATATATTGCTGTAAAAGAATTTCTTATGCCAGAAAAAAGAAGCACGAGTACTTACTTCATGAAGCGATTGTAAGCTGACGGAAGTCGATGTTTCTTTTCAGGAGCTGCCACCAAGAAATAAACCAAAATATATAGAGAGAGGAAATTAATTAAAGAGAAGTTGTGGAAGCAAAAACACGAAATTAGTAAGATTATATGCTCCCTACGTTTAACAACAAATGGTGCTTTGGTGGTTGTCTGTTCGCTTGACGTTGATGAGTTAGGTGGTGAAGGTTGTGATCTTCTACAATCGTTGCAGGGACCCTGATTCAAAGAAATTAAAGAGTATAATAGAGCCTTTAATATATATATATATATATATATATATATATATATAGAATCCGACTATTATATCTTTATAGGTAAAATTTCTTCGTACTCATAAATTTTATGTCCTTGGACGAAGATATGTGCGGTTAGGATTATAATGATTTCCTAATATTTATACTATTTTACCAATAACCCACTAAACCTTAGGGGAATCACTGTCATCCTAATCGTATATCCTTTTATCCAAGAACGAAAAAATATAAGTACAAAGAGATTTATACTTATAATAGTATAATAACTCTACACTGTAGGCAAATCATAACATAATTATATATTGTCAATGGATAGCTTATGTTTCAGTAAACATATACATAGCCATTTAAAAAAAAAATTTCTTTGCAAAAATATTCAAAGAAAACAAAAAAAAGGAGTATATATAAATATATTTATTTATTTATATATATGTATTGTTGAAAGAATTAGATCTACATCGACCTAGCACATATGTTCTCTCAGTATTTTTTTATTTTCAGTAGTAGTTTATAAATCAAATTATGGGTATAGTTTCGAATGCAACACACATATAGATCTATCATGTGAGTTCATTTTGTGAAGCCAACTATTTTCGAAAAGCTCAACAACAAAATCTCAAACTAAAAACAGTCAACTTATAGCAAGCATATATACATACATACATGCATATATACCATACATACATATACATACATACATATATATATATATATATATATATATATATATATATATATAGAGAGAGAGAGAGAGAGAGAGAGAGAGAGAGAGAGAGAGAGTGTGGTAAAGTTCCGATACTATATTCTTATGAGTTTGTACTCATAAATTTTTTTCGATAATAGAATTTTTGAATTAAAAATTTATACGGTTAATATGATCTAGATTATTTGAACTTTATAGAAATTAAATTTTATAATTTTCTAATATTATTTATCTTATGATCAATAGATATCAAAATTGATAATTTTTAACGGTAATGATGTAAATGAATCGAAATCGTTTGAATTTTGATAAAAAATATATTCACTATCTAGATAAATATCAATAATTCTTATCTTAAATTAAAAAAAATCATATTCTCTATTTTAGGAGATTTTTTGATTTTAATTATTTATTTTATATCCACTTGATGAATTTTATTATAATTTTAAAAAATTACAAAATTTATTTTCTATAAGTTTCAAATGCTTTAGATTATTTTTAATGATGTGAATTGTAGATTCGAAAATTTTATTATTGAAAAGTACTTATGAGTATAAAGTGTTATACACTTATAAAAATATATTAGCCCAACACTCTCTCTCTCTCTCTCTCTCTCTCTCTCTCTCTCTCTCTCTATATATATATATATATATATATATATATTCTCAAAAGAAAAAAAAAAAAAAAAAAAAAAAAAAGGGAAAAAACAGTTTGTAGTATTAATAGGTAAGAAAATTAATTCGGCAAAAGTGGGAAATTGCTGAACCTGAAAACACACTTGTTGATGATCAGTAGTACAAAGGGGTTGCGCCATAGGCCTTGGGTTCAGAAAGGAGAGATTGTTGCAGTGTCCACATTTCACAGTCACAGTGTCCATTATCCTCTTGCATGGAACCCCAACCTGAAAACCAAATCCATCACCACATGAGATTATTAAAAACACAAAAGCAAGACACTCTTTGCACCCTTTCCCTAAACACCTAGATATATTATTCTCGTGCATTTTAAATTCTACTTTCTGGTAGTTGTAGATCAACTCTATGGCACCCGTATAGGGGACACTTCTTTTAATGGGAAAAATATATGAACTGCTCTGAGGACAATCCATTATAATCTTCTTTCATTCACTTCAGGTTTGAGAGGTCCAATCCAAAGAAATTAGAGAGGCTAAAGCATTGGATGAAGGGGGTATAATTTAATTAATTCCAAGACCATAAAGCTAGCTACTTTGATATATATGTTACAAGGTTGAAAGAAGCTTTTTCCTTTTTTGATGCAAAAGGGTATAACCCTGTTGCATTAAAAAAAAAAAAAAGCTAGTTAGATAAAGTTAAAAGTAAAGTGATCACTTGACCACAAGAATTAAACTAGAGTTGATCAGAGAGAGAGAGAGAGAGAGAGAGAGAGAGAGAGAGAGAGAGAGAGCAATGATATCAAATGCATACATAAAGATCTGCATAAAGACAAAGAAATGTTGGGTAAAAATGATCCAGCGATCACAAAGCGAGTGGATCGATCTCTTTCTAAGTTTTCTCGAAGAGATCATTACCGCGAGAACGGTGTTGCAGTAGGTGCAACGAACGTAGCAAAGGTGCTCCGAGGGAGAAACCAAGTCCATAATCAATGAGGATGAGAAGTAAAAGAGGAAGAGGTTTGAGGAGGAAGAAGAAGATAGGATAGAAAAGCTAGTTAATTAAGAAGGGAGATAGTGGGTGTGGGGGAGCTTCTTAAAGATTCCAAGAGAAATAGACGCCATGGGTAGGGTTTCCATTCCAGCAATAATGCCCAGGGAGGGATGTCCCACAACAAGGCTTTGTACGGACGAGCCAATACCCCAGCTAGCTATAGCTACGCAACAAAAAGTATACGGCCTAACCTACCACTACTTAGTTTCTCGCCCGATATATATTTATATTTATATATATATATATATATACACACACACACACAACTTTAAAGGATTGGATTTAATCTCTATGGCTTGATTAACTACTACAGGACTATTTAGTTAGATCCTGCGGGGAACTCAATTGAGGAGCCTTTTAGTCATTAATTGGTAGAGCTTGCAATCTCCTCATCTTTACATGATCACTGTTTAATTGAAAATAATTATATTTTATGTTTTATTCTAATACAAATTTAATAGTAAAAATTAAATTTACAAGTATAGTTGAATTTGTATTTTTAAAAATATAAAAACTCTTCTCTCTCTCTCTCTCTCTATATATATATATAAGGGTTGGAGACCACGTACCTTCTACAAACGCTCTAGTTATGATGTGACTTATATATATCATGCAAATTAATATTGATTATAAGTGATGAAGTAAGAGTGCATTATTACAACTAATAAGGACTAGAACAGCAAAATTTGGTACGTGAAAGTTACATAACGGAGTAACTTTATTTTAAGACATGATGGAAATATTAGACACAATGACTGAAACGTTTATGTAGATAAGAAAATTATTACAAGTGTTGGTATTTGATCATCAAATAAGAAAATATGTGTTTTAAATAGTATGAATTATTATTATTATTGTTATTATTATTATTTTGAGATTAAGATAGTATGCTATTCGTTTCATTTATTTAGCTACAAGAGTTAAGACTGAGAGTAAAAAATAGGGCAACTTGAAAAAAAAAAAAAAGAAAAAAAAAAAAAAAGAAGAGTTTTTCAATGCCTTTTAGAAGAATATGGGAATGAAGATAAGTATTCACATTTGAATGTGAATAACTGCGGAATCATTTATAAATTTATTAAGAGAAATACTAATATAAATTTTTTATAATCTGCTGATGTCTTCCACTGTGTCTTTTCTCTCTTATTACATTATGTTAAGATTTATTAACTTATGAGTTTGAGTTTGTCGGCTCTTATCTTATTATTTATTCAGGATAGGAGGAATATTTTTGTTTATTTGTTTTGCTGGTTGTTCTCCTTCTTTTTTCAATGAATATATATGCATGAGGAATTACCCAATATTTTAATTTCAAAAAAAAAAAACATGCCTGTTCTTATATTGATAGAAAGCTTGTGCATTAGCACCTCCTCTTTTAACTTGCATAAAACCAATTAAACTCTCATTTCTAAAACTCAAGGTCGCATGCAAATTAATGTGCAATTTTGTTGTGGCATGAAGAAAGAAGTCTTACTAGTGATTCATTCACACCTTGCAATGGTTGGTTTGTCTGACCAGATATTTAAAGTTGGGTCAGATTCACAATATATATGATAGAACCTGCTTAGCCAAATTCATGTTAAGTTAATAATAATGTATTTTTTTTTGAGAGAGAGAGAGAAAGATAATGAGCTATCCGCGTTGTTCATTTTTTTAAGAAACAAACTCAAGTAGAAATGCGTGCAACTAATCTTCTAACTTGGGATATCAGGTATCAACCATCAAATCCTTAGCCACTAGGTATGATTTGTGAATAATATTATGGGGCAATAATGAGAAGGCCTTGATATTTGAGTTTGGCAGTTTGAATGGTTTGGAGTGTGCCGAATCTAGCAAATGTTAGTAGGCTGCAAATAGAGACTAATTATCATTAATAGATTGGACATGGCCTATTAATTACTTGATTTTGGTCTTTTTGTTAGTAGTAAGTGGAGAACAAACTAATCAAACTTATTATTTCATTCTTAATTAAAAAAATTTAATCAAGAATCACAAGGGCCAGCCAGTAAAAATACGTAGAGTAATCTATTGAAGCTTGATAAAAAATAAAGGCTTGATTTTAAGTTTGTGTGGCTTGGCAAATCTTGATCATTGGTTTTAAGCTCAAGCTTGAGTTTGCGTATTCACATGGAACTAAACACCAAACTAGTGTACTCTAGTATATATGTGTCTCACTTTATTTAGGTTGTGGTCCTAAAAATTTTGTTAGGCTAAGAAAAAGCAACCTAACTAGATATCATGACATGCTATATAAGTGTGCTATTACTACTGGTTGAAAATTTTGGCTCATCTATTCAAGATGTACTAACAAAACAACAATTGAAAACTCAATTGAAGCTGTTAATCATCAATCGTCCCTAGCGCAAGTGGTAAAAGATTTGATGGTTGATATTTAAGATTCCAAGTTTAAAATCTAATTATTTCATATTTTCAGCTAAATTTATTTTTTAAAAAATAAATGATTGAAGCGGTTAGCATACTACCTTTCTCTCTTAAAAAAAAAAATTGAAGTTGTTAATCTCTCATCTCATTTGATAATCTCGTGTAACAACACAGTAGGAGTCGAAGCAAAATGGAAAGTATTATTATCAACTGAACTGTTTTCATTAAGTTCATATTTTATCCGATCAAGGAATATAACTTGTTAAGTTGACTGCTAAGGACAAAGCAAAACGAGCAAACTGCACAGTGCATGAATATATAAAACAGTTCACGAAATGCGTGTAGAAGTCTTGTAGTTCGTGACAACCGCACCCAGTTACTTCCATTGCTCCAAAAATGAGACATCAACAATCTAGGCCCAACCCCATATGTTCATGCACCTTATTTTTACCATGTTAATCACTCCAAATTTCAAGTCTGTTCAGCTGTAAATTTTTAAAACATGGCTTCTTTTTTGTTTTTTTTTTTTGTTTTTTTGCGAGTGACACTACTACATGTTTTTGTGTGTGTGTGTATATATATATATATATATATATATATATATATAGAGAGAGAGAGAGAGAGAGAGAGAGAGAGAGAGAGAGAGAGAGAGAGAGAGAGAGAGGCTGGAATATTATAGTAGTAAATAAATTGAATTAAAGCTAAATTATGCAGACACAATTTATTATATATTATAATACATTATTTTTTATTATAAAATTATTAATTATATATATTAATACATATTATTTTTATTTAAATATTATAATGAATTATTTTTATTAAATTATAATTTATAATAAATTATTATTTTTTAAATATTATAATAATTTTTTTACAATAAATTATTTTTATAACAAATTATTTTTATTAAATTATATTTTATATTAAATTTAACTATCACTTTTTTTTTATTATTCTCTACTATTAGATTTTTAAATTTTTAAATTTAGAAAAAATTTAAATTTTATAACTTTTTAAATTTATAACTTTAATTTTTAATAAATTTTAAAATTTATACAAATTTTAAATTTTTAACTTTAATTTTAATAAAATTAAACGGTATTATTTACTAAAATATAAACTTTAATTTATACAAATATTAATTATTATTTAATTAATATTTTATATTAATTAATTAGATAAAATATTATTATTTTAAAATTATAATTACTTTTAGTTTTTTACTATCCTCGCTTATTCCAAAAAAGAACCAAACATAATTTCAGTTATTTCTACGAATAACTGCTTTACAAACCAAACACTATTTTCCTTTTATCCTTGACTATCCCAGAATAGCAAGCTATCCCAGGTATAAAAAAATTTATTCCCAAGCGTACAATCCCCGAACCAAACATAGCCTTAATCAATTCCACTTCTTAGATTATATTATTCCTCGTTTGGTTCGGGTATAAATTTAAGAGGTATAAATTTTTTTATACCTAGAATAGCTTGCTATTTCGAGATAATCAACTATAAAAGTTAAATTGTGTTTGGTTCAAAAGTTGGTATTATCTGGAATAGAAAAAATTATGTTTGGTTAAAATTATGAAATAGTAGAGAATAGTAAAAAAAGATGATAGATTTTTTATCAAAATGCCAACTTTACCCTTACCTTATATATATATATATATATATATATATATATATATATATATATATATATATATATATATATATATATATATATATATATATATATATATATTATATATAAAAATTAATTTTAATTATTATAAATTAATTAAAATGATAATTTAATTGTAAATAATAAATTATATCTCACCTAAACAAAATAATTTTTTATATTTTATAATATATTTTCGAAAATAATAATTAGTAAACAAAATAAATTTTTATATTTTATAATATATTTTAGTAAATAATAATTAGTAAACAAAAATAATTACATAACCGGCCTCATGTTCATATAGTCTCAAATTGAAAGGTAAACTAATCTAAAAAAAAAAAAAAAAAAAATTCATTCACTGTCCTTGAGGTATAAACCTTATTCCATGGGAGGGTTGGAATATTTCTTAACTGGTTATTTTAGAATAACCCGTTAAGCAAGGATTATTTTAAACTTTTATCTCTAACCATTTTTTACCCCCGTTTGCTAAGAATAGTGGAATAAAGGGGGGTTTGGTAAGAGAATTAAGGGGGGAATAAGAAGGTTATCCCTAGTGTATCCCTAATTAGAAAATAGAGGGGGTGGGAACAAGATTGAGAACAACCTTGTTCCCACCCATTTTCTTATTTTTTTTTAATTTAAATTAAAAAGTTATAAATTTTAAGATATTTAAATTTATAAAATTTTAAATTTAAATTTTTTTATAATTTTATAAATTTTAAAATTTTTAACTTTAATTTTTAATAAATCTAAAAATTTAATTTTTTTTTAAAATTTATCAATTTTAAAATTTATCCAAATTTTTACATTTATACAAATTTAAAAATTAAAATTTTTTGCAACCTCTTTTGCAGTTTTTTGAAACAATTAAAATTTAAATTTTTAACATTTATAAATTTTTAAATTTAGAGAATTTTTAAATTTTATAACTTATAAAATTTTTAACTTTAATTTTTTAAAAAAATTTAAATTTTTAAAATTTATTAATTTTAAAATTTTGAAATTTATACAAAATTTTAAATTTTTAACTTTAATTTTTAATAAATTAAAAAATTAAAAAAATATAAAATTTATACAAATTTGTATACACAAATTTTTGAATTTTTAAAAATTTATAAATTTTTAAAATTTAAAAATTTTAAATTTTTTTAATAATTTTTTTTTATATACAAAAGCTAAATTTATATAGTATAAATTATAATTAATTTTTTTTAAAATAGATTTTTTTTTAAAGTAATTTTTTAATTAAAATAATTTTTTTCTATTTATTCTTCTTATTCCACTTTATCAAACCAAATATAATTATTCCTATACCTGGTACAATTCTAATACTCATCCAAATATAAAATTATATTAGTTTCTGCTTGTTCCTCAATTTTTACCTATTTCTGGAATAAGCGATTCTCACTTATATCCGAACCAAACGCAACCTAAGGGCCCACTATCATCCTAACCGCCATCATTTCATCTAAGGGCTGAAAACTTATAACCACTAATGACTTGTACTTTTAAAAGCATATGAGCTTGCTTTTATATATATATGTGTTAAGTTGGAATGCTATCAATAGTAAACGGGCTTCGTTACCACTCATTTATTTTCGATGATGGAGTTTTCAAATTGACGATCGACACTATTGAACATGATCTATGCCACTGGAAGTATCTAGAAATTAAATTTTAATTTTTTTCGACATCATTAACCTAATAATCAAAGGGTTGCCAAATTTATAATTTTAATGATAGATATAAGGCGTTTTCTCGTTTAACGGTGTAAAAAATCTAAATTAATTAAATTTTGATTAGAAATTTTTTTAAACTATTAAAAATAAGATCTATACTCTTGATCTTGATTACAAGATTTCTATCATCACTTTTTAAAGGATATTCATTTTCGGCCGTTCATTTTTGTGTCTACTTGATGGATAAGAAAAGAATATTAAAAAAAGTATGAAATTTAATTTTTAGATAGTTTAAATAGTCTAGATTATATTTAACAGTGTCGATCGTCGATTTGAAAACTCCATCATCGAAAATAAATTAGTGGCAATAGAGTCCAAAATTTACTACTAATAGCAATATATATATATATATATATATATATATATATATATATATATATATATATATAGAGAGAGAGAGAGAGAGAGAGAGAGAGAGAGAGAGAGAGAGCGCTAGGCTGGAATGCTATTAATAGCACCAAGTCATTGGTGCTATTAACTTTTTAACCTTTTGATTAAAAGATGTGTAGTTGAGATGATAGTGGGTCCCTTGAATTTAATGGGTGATTGGAGAAATAGTAAAATCTAACGGGTGAAAATGATCAAAGGGGTTGATCTACGGGTAGAAAACTTGATAGCACCAAATGTTTGGTGATATTGATATATAGCATAGTAATCGGACTCTCTCTCTCTCTCTCTCTCTCTCTCTCTCTCTCTCTATATATATATATATATATATATATATATATATATATATATATATATATAATTGAGCTTCTATAGTTTTAATTAAAAGCACCAAGTCATTGATACTTGTGGGTTTTCGGCATTTGAATAAAGATTTGTCAAGTTAGGATAATAGTTGTCATAGGGTTTAGTGGTGGTTGGTGGAATAGCATGATCAATAAGTGAAATTGGTCAAAGGGATAGATTAAGCGGTGGAAAATGACGCCGGAACTTAGAGGGGGTGCGGAGATAGAACAAATACGACCCGATAAACACTCGGCCCGCCGTAGAATCTACCGCCTCGAACTCGAGCACACTCACGACTACGCAAAATCCACCAACGCAATGGTCGAGTAACACTTGTCATCACAAGGACTCCACTAACTGCAGCGATCAAGCAACACTCTTATCTCACAAAAAATCTATTTTGGAGATATGAGCAAAATAAGAAGAAATTCTTCTTCTCAAATGAAAGTAGAAAATTCAACTCAACTTAACTTGTTTCTTTCATCATAAATTATTACATATATATATATATATATATATATATATATATATATATATAGCCTCTCAAAAGACCTTTCATCTTATATATATAGCCTCTCAAAAGACCTTTCATCTTTCTTATATATTAACTCACTCATAAATTTTATAGAAAATCTAAAATACACTTTTAGAAATATTAAAAGACACATTAATTTCATAGAAAAACGAAAAGATAATTTATAGCAAAACTTCAAAACTAGCATTTATTAAGTGAGTAATGGCTGCATTCATCAATTTCAAGAACGGTGTCAGAAAACTTGCAAGCATCAGTGCTTGATATTTTCGAAAGCATCATAGCCGGACTCTAAAGAATTAGACTACTATACTATTAATAGGAATTAGGCTAGAATACTATCGATAGCACCAAGCTATTGGTGCTATCAAGTTTTTAGTCGTTGGATGAAAAAATATGCGGTTGGGATTATAGTGGGCCCCTAGGGTTTACTGGGTGGTTGGTTGAATAGTAAAAATTTTAGGGGACCACTATAATTCCAACCGCATATCTTTTCATCTGACGGCTGAAAACTTGATAGCACCAATTGTTTAGTACTATCGATAGCATTCTAGCCGGACTCCTATTAATAGCACTAAGTTATCGGTATTATTAGATTTTCGGTCTTTGAATGAGGGAATGTACAGTTAATTAGGATGATAGTGATCCTCTAGAATTTAGTATGTGGTTGGTGGAATAATATAATCTAAAATATAAAAATGATTAAAAAGATAAATTTAACGGTAAAAAATTTAATAGGATTAAATATTTTGTATTATTAATAATATAGTAACCGAACTATATATATATATATATATATATAGAGAGAGAGAGAGAGAGAGAGAGAGAGAGAGGTGCTCGGCCACCGGGAGATTGATATTTTCTTGCCAAAAGTAACCTCATTATTAAGTGAAAGGTATTACGTAAAAGCGCACCAAATCATCTCATGTGTCCTTTTCTTCCACCCATTCATCCATTCTATAGTATTTTAATCACCTTCATCCAATTGTTAAAGCTCAAGCCGGTCGGTAGATGGAGAGAACCCGGCCTGCGCATTATATACAAATCAGAATTCTTATTCTCTTATCCTTGTTCAATATAGAATTAGTAATGTTATCACTCTTCTTAACGTGTATTAGATCTTATTAGCACGTGACACTAATCGAATACATTAAGAAAAATTCTACATACTAGACGCTATATCAAACACCGCAAAACTGAATGAAAATCCATGTGCTAGATGTTACTAACATATTATATGACACAAAACTACTAGGCAGAAATTTAAAAAAGCTTACAAACTAGCTTCAATACTATGTTAAAGGCTTCAGACCTCCCGAAAAAACTTAAACTAATAGGTGAACAAATTCTCTCACACACACATGTATAGAGTCCGTTACTATACTATCGATAGCACCAAACACTTAGTGCTACCAAAATATCCACCGTTAGATTTATCACTTTAATCATTTTTATTCTTTAAATCATACTATTTTTCTAATTACTCACTAAATCTTAGGGATCTATTATCATCCTAACTACATTTCTTCATTAAAAAATAAAAAATTTAATAGGTACAATGATATATATATATATATATATATATATATATATATATAGAGAGAGAGAGAGAGAGAGAGAGAGAGAGAGAGAGAGAGAGAGTAGAGCTTATATGTTTTTAAAAGTGCAAGCCCATTCATACTTGTGAATTTTTTACTATTGAATTTGTATTGAGATTCGTATTTTTGTAAAGTCATGTTAAAAAGAGATAAAGATAAAGTAAAAAGCACAAATCTCAATATATATTCAATGGTAAAAAATTCACAAGTATGAATGTGCTTGTGCTTTTAAAAGCATATAAGCTCTACTCATATATATATATATATATATATATATATATATATATATATATATATATATATATATATATATACTATTAATATCACCAAGTTATTTGGTGCTATTAAATTTTTAACTATTGGATGAAAAAATATGCGGTTAGAATGATAGTGATTTTCTAGAATTTAGTGGGTGGTTGAAAAAATAATATAATTTAAGGGGTAAATTTAACAGTGAAAAACTTAATAGTACTAAATGCTTGGTGCTATCGATAGCATAGCAGCCGAACTCTCTCTCTCTCTCTCTCTATATATATATATATATATTTAATACACCTATCAATTAATGAGTGAAAGATTTTATTTAGTTTCGAAATCAAAACAAAATATATGGTGAAAAATTGAAATACGAGAAAGATCCATAGAGTAGTTGGTATCATGCCATGTGCGCGGTGACGTTGTGCACCGTGCGTAGGGAACAACCTTTAATTATAGGGCGAAAAAAAGGGTGGTGTATGAAAGTGTGAACCCAGCCAAACGATCGAGTGTAGGGATCATAAGTCGCTATCTTTAAAGGAGAGGGGGGTGGGGGTGGGGTGTGTGATGTGACTATTCCTCGGTTTCCATTAGGGGAAAAAGGAGCCCCCTCTCTAAGCCTTCCCGCTCTCTTTCCAACTTCGTATAAACACCCCGCTTTTACCAACAACACTATATATATATATATATATAGACTCCTTTTCCGTATCCTCCTCTCTTTTAACTCTACGAATTCTCGTCCATACCCCGTGCACCACGTCACCCGTGCACAGCATGTTGATATATATATATATATATATATATATATATATATATATATATATATATATATATATATGATGTTAATTAAAAACTCACATATAAATAAATAATTCGTTTGATATTTTTGTAACACGTAGTTGTTTCGCATCATTTGAAAATTTAATTAACTTTTGAGTTTTTAAAGGAAAAAAATAATAAAATGAAGTTAGAGAAAACCATGGTGCAGGATAATCATGGCATGCATGGTGCATGCACTGGGTGCAAGAAATGATCTCTCAACTTCTCTCTCTTTTTTATTTATATGTAGATTTTCTCTCTCTAGAGTTTGGACCTAGAGATAGATAGGGTACTATATAGCTAGCTAGGTAGTACGTAGACTATAATATTGAAGAGGCTTGGGGAGTTTGTCGCCTTTAACGGATTTGTGCACAATCATTAGAACCAAGGGGGCTCTCACTTTCACCTATTTTGGGAAAGGTTTAGTTGATTAGACAAGCCCTAGCTTACAGATCAGAGTATGCATGCAGTGTTTGCCTTGGCAGATCCCAAAACGGCTCCCTCAATATATTCTTGGGGAATTGAGTCGATTGACCAACCACACAATTTCTTTGGTATCTAATTTAAGGAATAATGTTATTTAATAAAATAATGTCAAAGTGTAGTGTTACTAAAAAGGCATTATACTAAGATATGTTTAAAACTTTTACAAAGTTAGAAGAATCAATTTATAACTTTTGTTAATTTTCAAAATTCATATTCTTATTTCTATATTACAACAAAATTATATTATACCAATATTTTTAAGTATTCGTAAAATCTAAAAAATTACTACAGATAAAAATACCGACACTTCTTATAAGTAACGATGTATTACTACAAAGTGTTTCAAAAATGTGTCTTTATAATCTAATTTTGGATATAAATTGGACGCTTGCATAAAAATATTCTGAAAATATGTTCTTATAATCTAATTTTGTTGTAGTAAGCCCTTTTACATTTTTGGTGAATATTTTACATTTTTCTTTTTTGAATTTTTTTTGGTATAATCTATTGTTGCTGGAGACAGAAACAGAAGACAGGCCAAAAAAATTGAGAGATTAATTTAATTTTATCAACATGTGATTCTATGTTATTGTTTAATTAGGTTTAATAAAGACTTGCTGTTATAACATAGTTAAAAGCTAGCGTATTATAATCACCTATCTCATTATATGACTTAAGATACCGAACAAAAATTAGAGACTTTTGATATAGAATAGAGTGAGTGTAGCATTTTGTTAACCCTCTCTAATAATATTCTTATAAATCATATAGTCAAAACAACAGCACATATATAGAAAGCAAATTAAGCGGCACTTTTAATCACAGGATGGTCTTGTAAAATTGAGCTATATATATACACACACACTACAAGTAGGTAGTGTTTTTGAGTTGCCGAATAGTTGCATTGAATCTAGTCAACCCTACTATATGTATAATTCAAATTAGTTCAATGCACCTAGCTAGCTAGTTTCTTAATAACAAATTTGTAACATCATATCACATGTATAGGACTTAAATCCTATACTTGTGGCTATGATATTACAAGTACAGGATTTAAATCTTAAATATACTTGTGACAGTGATATTACTAGGATTTAAATCCCATACATGTAATATCTTAGTCACAGCATAGTGACATCTAATATCATAGTGACAGCATAGCTACATCTAAGCGCTATAATTTGATTGGTGAGTTCAGTTATTTGTTGCTTTAACAAAATATCTTAAATCAAATTTCATCAATTTGTTGAAAATAATTAATTATATGAAGAATTGATTTTTCAGTATTGATATATTAAAGGGCAAATTATACTATTAGTTTCTAAACTAGCTAGTGCTCCTTTTTAATCACTTTGATTCCTAAACTTTACTTTGATGCATTAAGATGTTTCATTACACTGTTAAATTGCTCTGATCTTACTCGTCTATAGCTTTCATTATTCAGAGAGATGAAAATCTAATATGTCTTGCTATGTTGAATATAAATATTAAAAACACCCTAACAGCTTAATTTTTGGAGAATAATGTTGTTTTATATTATTTAACATGATATTAGAATAGTAAATTCTGAGTTCGAGTTCAATTATACTCTTAGCACTATTTAATTTTCTCTTGTTTAATTCAAACTTTTAGCTAAAAAATAATGGTTGTTTTTATTTTTTTTAACATGCTAAGTCATTATTTCAAAACCTGTCAGTTATATATGTATCAGTTATATATGGATGATCAGTGGAAAACTCTCCCCAAAAAACTGTGTAGTGCTAGGTCGCATGCCATTTTGTTTTGTTTGTTTTGTTTTTTTTTTTGGGTTTCTATGGTGGGAGTTTTTATCATATATGAGCTTAAATACTTTTTCAAATTTGTTGGTTTGACTCGAATATATATTCTAGCTAGCCTAGCTAGTTATATTGGAGCAAACCCAGGGTGAAAATACATGCCATCGAAGTTAACTAAAATTATACTCCCAGGAGTATATATATATATATATATATATATATATATATATATATATATATATATATATATATATATATGCTATCATGTGAATCAGTTAATTCGTGCAATTCAATGTTAGGGTGTCAAGAGTTTGAGATGCGAATGACATTAGAAAAATAGTGAATGAATTGACTAGAAGTTTAGGTGTTTATAAGTCGAAAGCTTAAGGGGGCACCCATGAGATACTGTGAGAAGTTTACGTACGGTTGTATTTAATATAAACACCTATAGTAGAGTTAATTGGAAGCTTGAGGTTAAACATTTTAGCCCGTGTTGATAAAACTTGTTTAATTAATTGTCAAAGTTAATAACGATGACAGCCTATGTATCCAGCTTAAGGAAAATACTGTGTTTACAAACAAATTCTACAACAATTTGCAAATTTTGAAATTTAAGGAATATGCCTTGTACATATACCATGCACAATCATCATTTTGTGGTTAATTAGTTTATGCATGCTCTTCTACTATTCAAATACGGCCACCTATATATGTAATTAAGTTTGTAAAATTTTTTTTTTTTTTTTTTGAGAAAAAATCAGCATGCTGCCGCTTCATTCATAAAGAGATGAACTCAACTATAAAGGTGAGATAACTAGACCTCAGTGTGAAGAGCGAGAAAAAAAAAAAAAAAAAAAAAGTTATAGCTTGTAGGCATGAATTAATGGGTGACATGCTGGAGATTTGGAGCAGACCCACCATATGAGAATCGGTGCAAATTCAATATGAATTAATGATTCAGATTAAACTTAATTTAAACCATTTTCTATTTTGTTTGGATCAGTACGTACGTACGTGCACCTGCATTTAAGCCAATCAAATGAGATCAGCACATATATTTAGGACCCACATGTTAACTCAGAACCGTGACAAACATATAAGACTCAACATTGTACAATCAATCAGTGCGCATGCACTTGCATTCCGCATAACAAGTGTTGTAGCCAAATCGTACTGAGCACTGTTAGTCTCCTTTTAGTTTGCGCTCTTGGCATCTTTGTGCTACCTAATTACTTTTATGTGTACCGTAAATTAAAAAAAAAAAAAGCTGTTGAGGTACTGATATGTATATATATATATATATTTCAAAAAATTATACATAACATACAACGGCTGATTCACATAGTATAATTACTACATTAGCAACCATAGAAAGTCCGCATAAGAGTTACTCATGTAGGAGCATTACTCCCTTCCTCTCTGACCTCTCACTAAGATTTTGGCCTTTAGATCCTGACGAAGGAGATATGGTTGCACAGAAAGTGCCATACGATATAGGATAAAA
>CM054944.1:19888268-20133268 GCA_029168755.2 Tillandsia fasciculata | reverse complement strand
TGAGCATCACATTTTTATTTTTAACATTATTTTTTTATTCGATATTATTTTTTGGATGTATAAGTAGCGTTTACCTGGTCGGAGATTTGTTTTTCATGTAAGCCCCTAAATTATTCATATTCGTGTCAAAATTTTCATAAAACTAATATTTACATCGTCTATACCTAATAATGCGAAAAGAAAAGTCCAAATACTGGAACAATTGTCGACAGTTTAATCTTGTCACTCATTTTAAGAAAAAAAAAAAAAAAAAAAAAAAAAAAAAAAAAAAAAAAACACATGATCATTTTATATATATATATATATAATTAACATTTAGGGAGTAAATTTCAATATGTACGAAAAATAATGACCAAAGAATTAATGCTCGCAAGTTATGTAAAACTGCGCAGGACCGATTCGTAATATCTATATATTCTAGGTACTGCTAATAAACTGTAACACTGACAAGTAGGTCCTACATGCAAGAGGAACAACGTTTTCCCGCTCACTTTAGCGAAAGTAGCGGTCGAATTCTAACGTGCGCCTGGGGCGGGAGTCTAGGGTTTCGCAATTGCTCCGACCCATGGAGATTCATGGCGCCAAAGGCCCAAAAGGGCGAGATTTGGATCTCCATCGTCTCCAACGCTTCCATGAGAACCCTAATTCGAGCTCCAGTTCCCCTCAGATCGAGGCGGAGACCATCAAAATCGAACCTTTCCCTCTCCTTCTCCTCTTCTACTTCCAATACCACCATTTGTAACCCTAATTCCGGAGACTACACTATCGTCAAGGAAGGAGAAGCGGAGATTCTCATGGATTCCACAAATGGCGTCTTCTACAGCAAGTCCCAGGTTTAATTAATTGATCACACTGATGCATACATAACTTCTACTTTTTTCCCGTTCTATGATGTACTCAATGAGCAAATTTGAGCGCAAGCAACTAGATCAACTACTAGGCATCCTTTTCTCCATCCATACTCCGTTTGGTATCAAATCACTTCAAAAATGAATTGATTTGCGGCTCCTTGAATTCGAATGCTTTGATTTTGGACTTGAATTCTTTTGTTTGGAATGAATGGAATTGAATTGTACAGATCATATAACTTCTAAAGGATTTAGGGACAGTATTTTTAGACTAGATGAATTTTCTTATATGTGAAAAGTACAAATCTTGGCAAATCCGAGGTCATCTGATTTAGCTGCCCGAATCATGGTAAATCAACTCAAATCTTATCTTCTAATGTTTCCAAACACAAGTTATAATGCATTCTGATTTGCAATTCTATCCAAATCAGTGACAGGGTGTTAAGCAGTAGAATGGCATGCTGGGCAATATTATTATGATAGATTAAGTTTACTTCACATATGTTCTGCAGTGGAACTGCTAAGGTTGTACTTACGACTTCTAGAAATGCAGCATTACTGTCATTCGTGTCTCTCATCTTACTCGCAGTTCGACATTGATAGTTACTTTGAGTTCCTCTTTTGTACCCTTTTTTCTGGTTCTGCTGGTTATATAACAAAGTTGAATTTGAATAAAGTAGCTTGAAGGATGAAGTATAATCTTCTTTGCTTCGTTAAACTGTGTACATGTTCAGGTTAACAACAGAGACTTGTCGATTGCTGTTTTGAGAACTTTAATTTCTAGACGTAGTGAAGAGCATGCCGCCATGTTAAGTAAAAAGGTTGATTCAGGACTGAAGGACCTGAAGGCACCTAGAGTTCTTGAGGTGCATTGTTAATTTCTTTTCCTTGGTTTTCTTTTTATGTGCTTATTTGCCGGACAGTAATCATGTAGTTTTTATTTCAAACTTTGAAATCCTATTGTTTTGAGTGTACAGGCTTTGGCTGCTTCAGGGTTAAGAGCTCTGAGATATGCTCGTGAAGTAGATGGAATTGGTGAAGTCGTGGCTTTGGATAATGATAAAGGTGTGTGTATATCTTTGTCATTCAAATAAATTGTCATATGCTGGGATCTTCCTAGGAAAATATGCTAAATTTAATTTCACATGCTTAATTGCAGTTGCTGTAGATGCATGCAAGAAAAATATCGAACTCAATGGCTCTCACGTTTCTTCAAAGGTGGTAGTACATGAAGCTGATGCTCGAGTGTACATGCTCACCCACCCAAAGGAATTTGATGTGGTATTTTATGTTGAACTGTAAACAGATATCTTATTTTCGCAATTCTCATGCCCTTTAAGAATTATACCCTCATGAAATAAGATACTTCTCAGCTGTGAAGTCTGATTGCTTTTTATGCAGTTCAAAATTTAGAAACCTTGATGATTCTTATCCTTCTATGTAAATCGATTAAGTTCCAGTTCTTGTTTTCTTTCAGTAATGAACTTATTGTTTGGGTATGCAAGTATGGTTGATTATATTCTCCGAGCAGTTTCTATAGGCTTTTTGTCTAATAAGATGAGAGAACTAAAATACATGATTTACATTAAAAAGGTGATCTTAGCTCAGGAAATGCTGTTTACGTTGACTTTTACACAAGATTTTTGTCTATTTAGTATCTGAAAAAATTGCAAATATGTATGCTCTTAATGCAAAGAGCAAACAATGAGATGTAGCAAGGGAAAATCAAAGCACGTCATGGGGATTGTTGTCTGACAGAAGAAATTCTCCTGTTATATATATTAGCTATTGGTTGTTTTGGATGGCTTTCTCAAAGATAGGTTAATAATTGGTTAAATTAGGTTGACCTTGATCCTTATGGATCACCTGTTGCATTCTTGGATTCAGTAGTACAGACACTGGCTGATGGTGGTCTGCTAATGTGCACCGCTACTGATATGGCGGTGCTCTCAGGGGGCAACAAAGGGGTTTGCTTTTCTAAGTAAGTTTTTCTGCTTCATGCATCTATTCTTTAATCTGTTGTAATGGAGTTCTAAATATTTTGTTCTCGCAGGTACGGTTCTTATCCTTTGAAAGGAAAGTATTGCCATGAGATGGCTCTGAGGGTTCTTCTCGCTTGCATTGAGGTGATTCTTCAGTGAATATATGTAGTTTTCTTTTTACCATCTTACTGATATTCCTTCTCTGAATTTGGATTCCCTCACTTGTTCTCATGATACAGGGTCATGCAAACCGCCACAAGCGCTATATCGTTCCCATCCTTTCTGTGCAAATGGATTTCTATATCCGGGTTTTTGTGCGCATCTTCACGTTTGTTTCTAGTTGCTTTTCTATCATTTTTAGTCATGTCACACCCAAATATTTCCCATATTAGATCAACTGGAGAAGTTGGATGTTGGATTAACACATTAGTGTTGGTAACTAGTGCTTAAACCTTTTTGTACCGTGAGATTAAGACACATTTCGAGTTACTAATATTAATGGTCTAGTCATGGCATTACAAGACCTTTTCTTTTGAAATATGCTAGAATTAGAGTGTTCAATCAAAGTTAAGACAATACTTTTTATTTTCTTCGATACCTCTGTCAAAATGTAATGCGATGGTGGATTCTCATGCAGTTCTGCAAGTGCAATGAAACGCTCTACGCTTAAATTGTCGTATGTGTATCAATGTGTTGGTTGTGATTCATTTCATCTGCAAAGCCTTGGAAGAGTTGTTATTACTAAGGTATTTTCTAGTTTACTTGCTTGGGAAGCACTTTTTGTTTTTCTCTGTTTTGTTTACGTGCATTTAGTATACGACCTTTTACTCTTAATATGTACATGGACATTAGAACAACAGTGTGAAGTACGCACCTGGATTTGGTCCAATAGTACCTCAAGAGTGCGACGATTGTGGAAAGAAATTTAGTATGGGAGGACCTATATGGTCCGCACCTATCCATGATCAAGACTGGGTGCCTTCCATTATATCAAACATTAGTTCTACAAAGGATAGATATCCAGCATATGAGAGAATTTCAGCTGTACTAACATCAATATCTGAGGTATCAGTATTACCTTTTTCTTTCATCTTTATAAATCGCTACTTGAATTGTTGTGACCATTCTAAACATGAGACTATCATGTTAAAGTACATGACTACCAGAGAACTGTGTTCTTATATTTTATATTCAACATATCATATGCAGGAATTGCCCGATGTACCTCTCTTTGTCAATGCTCACAGCTTGTGCTCTACTCTCAAGTGTACGTCTCCAACCATGGCTATGTTCCGTTCGGCATTGATAAATGCGGGCTATCGGGTTTCTGGTAGCCATGTGGATCCACTAGCACTCAAAACAGATGCCCCAATGAATGTCATTTGGGACATCCTGCGCTGCTGGGTACTCCTCCCATCCTTTCTTCTACTACTGTTGAATTCTCTTTAGAGTTTAGATAATATATATATATATATTTTTTCTGTCTTCTGTTCTTTATTTGCATGGGTATGCTTTCTCGATAGGTCAAGATTCATCCAGTGAAAGCTCAAGCGGCAAGTCAGCCAGGGGCCATAATCCTGTCCAGAGAACCAATTCAGCAAGTGCGACTCATATCCTTCATTCTTCAAAATTATTTTATGTTAAACTTGGTAGTCGCCTATTTTACTTGGAAGCTATTCATCTCGATATTAGTCATGGACTAAATCAGCTTGGAGGCTCAACGCGAGATTGACAGTTTCATTGTGTCAATTGCAGATTAAATTAGTCATGCATTCCTAAACCTTAATTCAAGTTCTTTCCTCAAACACTGATTGTTTTGACCTGCTTATTCTATCATGCAGGCAAATTTTACCCAACCGGTTGATCATCTCAGCAAATCACGGGTCAAGAAGGTGCCGCGGTTTCTCCCAAATCCCGAAAAGTACTGGGGACCTAAGAGTAAGGCAGGAAGACAAGTTAAATGCAATCTAGCTCAGTCCTGGGAATGAAGGCAGAAATCGAGCGTCGGTTGAGACATTGATATATAAGCTAGGTTACTACTGGGAGCTGCAGGAAATAGATAGAGTAAAATGTGCAGTATAGTCCCCATGCTATCCTGTTATTGCGATTCATCAAGCACATTTATCTCAGAACTCTTCACTTATGTTTCAATGTAGTCCCTGAGAGTAAAATGCAGAAAACAAACCTAATGCTTCTCATGAAATGACTCTATGTTGATTTACTTCAAATAAGTTAAAGGCTGAGTTAATGGTTGAGAATGTACTCCGGGCACAATTCTGCTGCTTCCTATAGTCAGTATAGCCTCATCCAGCAATTAATGGTGTGTAGGACAGCTTTCTGAGCATTGCAAATCTTTAATTATTTCAAGTTACTGGCATGCCAATAAAGTTGCATGTCGGCTGAACTTCGTGCAAAAGTACTTTTTACTATTGCCAGCAAGCATTCTACTTTTCCAGTAACTAGTTCAAAGAATTGTTTACTGTGGTTATGTTGGAGCCCAGCTACCATCCTTTTTAAAAAGGATGGAGCCATCTTTCTTTATTAAGTAGTTTTCCATGATAGAAATTATTTAAATTGATTCAAAGTATTTAGAATTTATAAAATTTAAAATTTATTTATGTAGTGATTAAAAAATTACAAAATCTACTGTCTGTATGAGCCGCTTGCTTATTTAACGATGTAAAATAATTTAAATCGTTTGAATTTTTGATAAAAACAAATTATATTATTTAAATAACGTTTGAGAACTCAGATTATAAATTGTAAAAGTTTATCATCTATTTTTCACAAGATTACACGATTTTGCCCGTTTATTTTGCAACTCTTCGATAAATTTGATAATAATTTTAAAAATTTATAAAACTTAGTTTCTGGAACCTTTAAATATTTTAAATAAGCTTTAACGATTTCGATCATCAATTCTGTATCTCTATCATCGAAGACGATTTGGAAGGACAAAGGACTCCGCCCTTCTAAAAGAATAGTAGCTGGAGCTGTTATGTTGTATACATAATACTTCCTCTGGATCAAATAGTCCCTTCTATATTTTATTGGAAACATTAAGTGTGATCGAGGTGATAATTATGATCTCAAGCACTATACAGTGACATCAAAATTTCACAAGATCATTGCATAGTATAAGTTAGGATGATCATTTAGATTTAAAAAGACATAGTATATAATATATTTATTTAACAAATATCATAACAAGGTCGTTGTAGTATAGTGGTAAGTATTTCCGCCTGTCACGCGGACGACCCGGGTTCGATCCCCGGCAACGGCGAATTAATTTTTTTACATGCGAAAATGGATTGCTCAACGTGAAAAGTGAATCCAATACCAGTTTTACAAAAACCAAAAATGTTCACAGAAACAGAAATAATGTATAATCTATGTTACAAACAAATTAAATTCAATTATTATTATCATTCTAAGATTTTCAACTTATTTGGAAAAACTACAGTACAGAGTGAATATTTTAGAGTAATTCAAACAATAGGGGGATAAAGGGAATACACAAGCTCATCACATGCCATCAAATTGCAACACTATCACACTATCTCTCACTGTCTCAATACCAGATTACAGTTTCAGAACACTAAAATCTTATTGTAATTTCAAAGACAAACATTACAATCTGGCCAAGTAAAGAACAAGAACCAATAATGCTAACAAACTGAACAACAGATGATGATACAATAAATAACAAATCTCCAGACAACCAAGAGGTATTACTACAACTCCTTTGCTGAGCAGTTGTGAGCATTATGCGCTTTTTCCAGAAGTGTTAAGCTCATCCCAAGCTTCGATCCATGTAACCATGGCATCCGCTAGCTTGTTGAAGTAACCGTCGACCTTTCCGAGCTTCTCTCTCACCTGCTTCGCGAGCTCTGTGTAGCACTTCTGCACGGTGTTGCACTCCTTGAGGAGCGCAGCGGATTGGAAGAAGGGGATGATCTCTTCTTGCCAACAGATGCCGTTGTATTCTTTCTTGAGGTTCGCGAATGGGTTGCTCGCCTTGCTGTGCCAGATGTAGGGCAGGCCCGTCTTCACACCCAAGCCCAAGTGGTCGCAGATCACCTATGGAAAACCAGCATTTCATCAATTCACAATAATTTGTATAGAGCAAGATTTGAAATTTTCGACACTTCCCGGCATTTTTAGCAATTTCCAGTTTCGATCATTAATTGAATAACTTAAAAATCTTCCCAGAAAGATTGAATAGATATAGAGAGTAGAAAATAAGAAAACTACGATCTCAAACATGTTAAAGCGACATTTTTGACAGAAGCTTTAAATACTAGCAGTAACTTCCATGTTGTCACCTATCGAAGAGACAATAAAACAATAGAACAAATACACAAAGTACATAACTGATGTGAACAAGTTTGGCACTATAAAGTATAAACCAAGAAAAAACTAAATAAACTAACACAGTACAAAAAGGAAGTTGCTCTCCAAGCGCTACACTAGGAAAAAAATTGTAGCAACATCATTACAGAAAAGGCTAAAGGCAAAATCACACACCTTGGTACACCATCCAGCCCACATATCATCGTAGCAACCGACCGGCTGGCCGTCATCCATTAGTCCGAAGTACATGGCAGGACCAATCAGCTCACGATTAAACGCTAGATTCATCCCACACATCGGAAAGAATGTTCCTTTCGGGATTGTAAGAACTGCATCCACATATCTAATATCAAGAATCATTAGAACACAAGGAAAACAAGCTACTCTAACCTCCAAAGGGGCAGATAATAATGTTATGATTCACTACCTGGTATTCCTCTCAAGAGGTTTGACCAGTTGGGTGGGGGCATCATAGTCCGGAATGTTAAGCCAAAGGCCGTGAGATACGGCAGTTGGGGCGCCCTCACGGAGGCTGAAAGGATACCCTCGAACAAAGTCAGCACCGTCACGGTAAGGATCGTATAAAGTGTTGAAGAAGAAAGGTGTAGAAGGGGAGAGGAGATTTTTTATGTGCTGCTCGAGCGCATTGATCTCCTTGCCAGATGGATCTTTGGCGACCTATATAGAAAGGAAAAAAGTTTAAGTCACAACCTAAATGAGATAGTTTGATCGGTGATTTACTGAAAATAGTAATTTGGAAGGATCAAAGTAAAAATATTGGATTAAGATTGATGGCTTTTGTATATAATTAGTAAGAATGCACGGGTCAGCAAAAGAATCATAAGATAATCATACACCTACTCGCCACTCAAAAAGGAACAGTATTTTGTAAATCAAGCACTGAATATATGTAAAAATTTTAACCATTGCATGCATCATATTGCAATTTGATCAGAAAACGACATTAAAATGGAGAAACCTCCAGAAGAAATGATATTTATATCATTTTAACAGCAGATCTTCTAGTATTGAACTAGATGAAAAATACAGGACTCCTTTTAGGCTTCGTTTGGAATTGTGGGAGATTACGTTACGTGCAGTAAGAAAAGTACGATGAGAAATTACTCTCTTTGTTTCCGCATGTAATATCGCATTTCGTATATCACAATGAGTCAGTTATGATATATTTTCTGCGGTTTCACTGAAAAATGCAGAAGCATATCCCGATATGCATTTGCCGCAATGTTAAATAAACCTCAATACCAAAGTGGCCCTTAATCTAGTTAAGTTACATCACTTAGTTAGCACCAAAAACAATGTAATCTATATAGGAGATAAGAGGAATAGGAAGATCTAGAAATGCTAAACAAATTGATATATACTTCTACTCCCAAATCAAAAGCATGCAAATATAATGCTAACTCTAGCAAAATGTGTTACCATTATCACATAGTTCCAATCTACATGTAATGCAAAAAACAGATCACAACAAATGCGCATTTCAAAAGAAAATTAATCATCACAATCAATTGAATCTAGCCTAAAACATGCCAAAATGTTAGCATTCCTAAATTAAGGGGAAAAAGCTTCCCAAACAGAGCATTAGATCTACATAATTTCCTCGCACAAGATCCCACCTTTCTCCCAAATCCGACCACATCTTACCCCAAATCCCCCCAGATGGAAACATAGTCCCACCGACCAAAACAACAAAACAAGCCCTAATCGAGAAGATCCGATAGAGATAAACGGCGACTCACGAAGCAATCGTCGTCGATTGTGTAGATGTACTTCTTCTTGGAGACCATGTAGCCGAAGCAGCGGCACGCGGAGTCCTTGAAGGAGATGCACGAGGCCTTGGGGCCGATGATGCGGTTGATGTCGTTGCGGTTGTAGAGCTCGTAGTCGAAGCCCTCGGGAACCCTAATCGTGCGCGAGGGGTCCCCGTCCTGGACGATGATGAGGTGGTAGGGCTCGAAGAAGGGCCTCCACATCTCCAAGAAGTCGAGGTTGCGGATCGCGGGGATCACGATGTCGAGCTCGTCCTTGAGGAGCGGGGTGATCGGGGACGAGGAGGATCCCCCCGCCATTGATGGCCTAGGAGACCTCGGATCGGAGAGGAGGGAGGAGGAGAGATCTGAGAGAGAGAAAAAAAAAAAAAAAAAAAAAAAAAAAAGGTTTTTGGATCTGTACGAGACGAGGGCGCGCGAAAGCGAATGGCTTATTTACATTTTACTATACAAACTATAACAGTTTTTGAAATTGGTCTCTCAATTTATTTATTTTTTTATAAGATTGCTATTATTTATTTATTTATTTATTTATTCAGTTGTTATGGTGTCAATTATTATAATTTTATTTCCAAAAAAATAATTTATCAATTTTAATGAATTATTTCTGAATTTAATAAAGTTTACAATTTATATAACTAAAATTGTAAATAAAAAAAAATTAAAAGGTTGAAAGTACATAAATCTAAAAAGAAAAAGTTGGCCACTCTATTTCTAATATATTTTTATTTTTGGCTAAATTACAGAAAATCTTTCTATAATATTTTACTTTTTTACTTTACCCCCTGTCTTTTAAAAGTCTACATTTTGCCCGGAGGTAAATTGACGAAAATACCCTTACCTTATATTGGAGAGAATGGGTTTTAGTTTATTTTCTGCTATTTTTGAAGGGTATTTTGGGTATATCTAATAATATTTTTTACAAAAATGACGATTCACTCACGGAATGGTGACGGCGGGGTAAATACATATTTCGGTAATTACGATGGGGTAAAATATAGGCTTTTAAAAGACATGGGGGCAAAGTGAAAAAGCGGGATATTACAGAAAGGTTTTCTGTAATTTAGCCTTTATTTTTTTATTTATTTTAAAAAAATTTACTATTAATTTTATGAAATATATATATATATATATATATATATATATATATATATATATATATATATATATATATATATATATATATATAGTTATTTATTGAAAAATAAATTTTAAATGATTTTTAAAGAAAACTATTTGAAGTTTCAATAATTTAAAATATCGAGAAGAAATTTAAAAGTTAACAAATAAACGGCCCGGTAGGCCCAATTATTTAGTTGGGCCTGGGCTCGGCCCAACACGGATCATAAGCTAAAAAAGAAAAATTTTATTTCGAAAAAAATTTCTATGTCACATCAAAAAATGAAATTTAATACAAGTAACACAATATTTAATTATTCGTGACAAATTCAACCACACAATTCATTATTTCTATAACATATAACGGTTTGAGCCTGTACAAGTGAATACTTAATTGATACATAGAAATGATGATAATTATATTATTTTTATCATTAAACACGTTTATTTATCAGTCCGAGAGAAGAAATGGTTGATCGCAGGCATGACTTCCGGCGGGCGGCTGCTGAGGAAGCGGCGGAGGGCGTGCTGGCTGTATTTCTGGGCTTCGTCAGCATTGTCGAGGATCGCGGTTGTGCGGTGCGATTTATTGATTCTATATATTTAAGATCGATCAAAATTTTGTTACATTTAATGACGATGAATTAATTAAAAGAGTACATATATATCATTTTTGTTAAAAAACATGCATACCTAACATCAGGATTCATGAACATGTTCCTGGTGAGCTGAAACAAACACATGCTCGTCGCGAAGGTCATCGCAGCCACTAGCGGATATACCTGAAAAATAAACACATAAAATTACGAACATATTCGATGATGTGTAGTTCATGTATATCACAAGAAAGAACAATTAACTAACTGACATACATCAGGCTTAATCCAACGACCCATATTGATTTGCACTGCTAATATAAACAACCTTGGAACTCTTTAAATATCAATTTGTTGTAGAGCTAAGTTGGTTATACATGATGATATATTTATATATGTATATATATATAGTTAGAGGGGGGGTTTGGGAGGGAAAAGAAGAAGTAAACTTTGTATTTGGGATGCACTAAATTTCTGTGGGCTGGGAATTGACTTGTGAAATAGAGAGTGGTCAAAACCAGGAGCTGTGCCTCTTGTTTTCACTGCAATATAAGGTCAACTTAGTTGATCTTTCATATTAATCGGTCACCTCTAAAAATTGTTTTTCTAGATAACACTTGTTGACATTCAATGTTGACATTCAACAAATAATTTTATTGGAGGAATGAGCACATGAGCTGCACATAGGGGAGTAATCTGGGCCATGCTTAGCACAGCCCAGTTTTTTTCGGGCCAATTCGGGCCACCTTTTTTTTGGACTGTGGCCCATCACAGTCTGTAGCCATGTCGGGCCCTGCCGGCCCACAGGTCGTCCCGCTCATTCTCTCTTTACGTTCTCTCTGGGTTTCCACCCCGGAAAAGAAGAGAACTCTGATAGCCCTCTTCGCATCCGATCCGATCTACGCATGCAATCATTCGCATTCGATCTGCAACCAGGAAATTCGTGGAAAGAAGGCTAGTAAAATATACTACCCGATTCGGCTTTTGGTTCCTGGATACGTTGGCTATCTAGTTTGTAAGTTTCTCCTGCCCTCTAATTCCAACACAAATACCTACATAGACTAATGAGAATCCACTTTCAAGGAAAACTAAAAAAATTTTGGCATACATTCATTGGCAAGCTATAATACCTTTCTCAATGTGAACATTTCTTGATATTTTTCAAGTAAAAAACATCAAAAAGTTATGTTACATGTATAATTTATCATAGAACTTTAATCACTTCACCCAAAAAAAAAGCTCATATCATATCACTGGAGGTCAAAACACAGCAGCAAGTATTTGCATATTTATTTTTGTTATGTATAAATCGAAAATGTTTTACTTTGTACAACAAACATCTATATATGAATCTTACAACACTTTCACTACAGATTACATAGCTGAGAAGTGAAATATATATCCGATCCCGAGTTGCGTTTTGGAGACCGAGAATCTGCTTTGTCGAAGACCTGAAACTCTAATTACTAGACATAAATAGATATCAAGAAAGTAAAAATCGCCCAAAAGGCGATACTTGGGAGAAATGAGGGGCCGATTAACCGAGGGCTGGTATTCGGTAGCCACGGATACGCGTCGGGAGGAGGCATGACGCAGTTATCACCATTGAAGTACACACGCCGCGGGAAAGCCCATCCTTTCTGGAAGGTGAAGGTCTGTTGGTTCTTCTGGAATAGAAGTTCCGATTGTACGTTTCCGTACGGTCCGGCCTCCATGAGTAAGTCGTTGTAGTACTTAACACCCCAAAGCATCGCGGTATCGTCTGTGGCAAAAGGCGTGTATAAAAACAATCAATTATACGTTATTTCTCGCCCCTCATTTAAACTGTTTCAGAACAAAGGTATATCGAAAATCATATGGTTGTTCGGTTACTGTAATGGAACACTTACTTATAGTTCCGTAAGGGATCAATGACTTGTAATTGAAGCTAAAAATCTGAGTGAGGTTGTCGAAATTGGGATGCTGGATAACCATGTTCCACTGTGTGTAATTCATCCTGTAGTTGAAATTTGTTATCGCAATCTTCACCCGCCAATAATCTTTGTAGTTGAGTTTAACATGCCAATGCACTCTAATTGGGCACATGTGAGATGTACACTGCACTAGGGGGGTGAAGCTATTCTTGCCCGGGCCGTTGATCGCAGAAGCTAAATAAGGCGAATCGCCCCTGTGATCGTTCGATGCACCTCAATTGATCATTAAATTGAATTGACAAATATAAAATTGCGAAAGAGATCAGAGAAAGTGGTTGAACTCACTCTACACAGCTTCCCGGGTGGGTTATATTATTTTGGCAGCCGCAGGCGCATGTCGGGCAGTTAACAATCGTGTCGTTGTAGAAAGACGAGAGTGATACACAACATGTCGGAGTCTTCTGAGCGAGAAACTGGGAGTATGTACATGTGACATTCCATGTCACTGCAATGGCGAAAAATGGAAAAAATAAGAAAGTGTTTGTCACCAACAACAAAAAAAAAAGAAGAAAAAGAATCAGCGAAAATGTTCATCATTCACAAGTTCTGAATTCAATCGCCATCGCTACTCTACAATAAACAGGATTTTTCACACATCAGATTGATCATAAACTCATTTTGCCAAATAAAACTTTTTGTTTTTCTCTTCGTCGAGCAGGAACCAAAGGTCATTGAGCTCTACGACCCCAGTTTTATTAAAAACATATCTTAGAAATGCAAAAAGATGATTGGCACATATAATGTTGTTTTCAACAGAGTTTGCGGACAATTCCAGTAACTTACTCAAGGCTTGGGTTGTCCTCCTTCCATCCTGGGAAACAAATTGGGTAGGTTTCACGATCTTCGCGACGCCACAAGTGTACCCCGGACCCGGAGCATTAAGAGTGAAGTTCTTGGGCACGCGGACCGTCTTGTTTGAGCTCCCCGATCGGCCCACGCTGATCTGGAACGAGCTTGCGGAATTGGCTGGGTCTTGAACCCACGAACTAATCACTCCGCCTTTGCAGCAATTGGCTATCTGCATGTTGTAAGGTGTTCCCGGCAATAAATCGACAATCGTAGGGTCCTTTTTGCAACAGTGGGGGATGTTCCCTTTAAACTTTGAGCAATCCCCTTGTTCCGTAGCTTGACCACCGACCATGGACCAAATGATCTCTTTCTTGGCCCATGTCCATCCGAGAGTCCACCCCGGCGCTTGGATGTGCCGATATTGTTGGAAGTTGTATATCGTAACAACAGCCTGAAAAGCAGTTCACGATTCGGCAGAAATTTTCACCACAGATATCGAAGGAAGGTTAGCTAGAAACAAAGTTTTTAAGCTTGATATCAATTTGAGTTACATCCTTAGAGTCCCAATTTTAATCAATTTAGTCTCTAAAGTTTGTTCTGTCGTCAGATAATGTCTGGAAAGCGATACGCCGGCATTACTGTTCTAATTGAGAAGTCTGCCCTGTCATTTAACTCTACACCGGCAGTGCTGACATGATGCCATTTTCGAAATTGCGGACTAGAGTAAGGTACAAATGAGTACTTACAACATAGCCATCTGGAGTCCACTGCATGACATCCCATTTGATTGTTATATTTCCATTTGGATCCAGCGGATCATATGCCTCTGCGGGAAAAAAAAGTTTTGGTTAAAAAACATGATCAATAACTCAAAACCAAAATCTAATAACAGGTTCCTATTCTATTACGGAAGGATTACTCGATCGCTAATTTCTCAATACATAATTGTTACAAATCAATTCTAAATCACATATGGTAAATCATGGCAAAAATTAGTTGGTTAAACAAATCGACTGCTAATCTAATTATTTGGATCATAGCTAGCATTAACAGTAAGTATAATTTCCACAGAAGGAGTGATATTTAGATATGAACATAGCAGATGTTAAAGAACTAAACCACTCTCCACCACCTTATCCAAAATATTTCAGTAAGAACTCTAACATTTGAATCATCAACTACATTTCTAATTCAATACTCTCAAAATAAATTACATTTTCATTCTAATTTCAGCTTTCCCATGCAGCACCAGCAAAATTTGGATCAAAATTTTTTTATAATTTGAAGAAATATGAAAAAATGCAATCCTTCTCTTCCCAATCAACAAATCAGAGATATTTATCATCCTCAAGGTAAAAAAAAAAAGAGAAAGAAAAAGAAAAAAAAACTGAAACCCCAAACATATTGCATTGATGCTCAATTAAAACCAAATTAAACCAAAAAAAAAAACCCTCCTTTTCAAATTCCCCTCATTTCTACAGCAACAGAGCAATCCAACCCCCCAAAGCCCAAACTTAAACATACGAATTGAAGCAGCAAATTCCAGCAAAAACCCATTAAACCAAAGATGAAAAAAAAGAGCCATAAAAACGCAACCATTGGCGTGATTATCAGTAAAGGAGCTCAAAAAGAAGAGTGCTTTAAGCACTCACCTGTTGTTGAGGTGAGAGAGGAGAATAAGAGATAAAGCCCAAAGGAGATTGCGAAAGGTGGGAGCTTTACGGTGGATTCGATCATGGCGGAGGTTTAGGAGCTTAATTGGTTAAAATCTCTCTACCTCTCTCTCAAGGAGCTGTGATTTGTGAGGCTTCTTTTATGGAGCTTATGAAGAAGCAGTGGCGAGGAGGAAGAAGAAGAAGTGAACAGAAGCTTTTTTTTCCATTTTCCTGAACGCGTGTGAGAAAAAGAGTGACTGTGGGAGACAGTTGGTTTGATTTTTTTTTTTTTTTTTTTTTTTTTTGGGGCATAAAAACAAAAAATAAAATAAAAAATTTGGGCCTCATTTGGTTTGATATCATATTTATTTTTTATTTTTATGTATAATAATTTTATATAATTTATTTAATTTAAATCCGGCAATAATATTTTAATTTTATTATTTAATATTTATTTTGTAATTTATTTAATTTAAATTAATTAATAAATTTTTAATTTTGTTATCTAATTTTTCAATTCCAGCATGCTATTAATTTTTTATTTTTTAAATAAATTTAGTTATAAATATAAATTAATTAAAATTTTGAATTTAAAATTTTTAGATACCAACTTTCAAACATCGGAATACTATTAATAGCATATCTATTAACTTTTTAGTTATTAAATTTATAATAATATTTTCATCAAATAATAAACTCAAAATATTAAAACAATAAATGAAAAATGTTGGGAACTTTGTACTCGATTTTATAAAATTACAATTCACTTTGATATCGACTGCTATTGATTCGGTACTTACTTCGATATTAAATATTAAAATTTCACGACTAAAACATTAAATTAAATTTTTATCAAAAAATCTCATCTTTCTAATAAAGACGGAAACTGATGCATGATTACAAAAGAGAAAAAAATTAAAATAAAAAATATGAGTAAAATAAAATTTATTAACTAAGAAAAAAATTACACCCGACTACTTCTCTACACAAAATAATTTCAACTCAAGTTTTCTTCCTGTATCTCTTTCATTATTTTTTTGTTTTTCGTAAATTCAAAAGATTTAGTTTTTTTTTCTGAATCTCTCTCATTACTAATTTTTTCGTTTTCTATAAATTTAGAAGATTTAGAGTAACTCCAACTCGAGCACTCATTCTGAATCTCTCTCACCATTCTCTCGTTTTCTATAAATTTAAAAAATTTTACTTTTTAAACGTATTTTTGTACTAGATGCATCTAAAATTATAGACAGTTTAATCATACCATATAAATATGACTAAACCGTATCATTACCATAAAAAAAAAAAAAAAAAAAAAAAAAAAAAAATCTATATGCTATATTTATAATTTAATGAAAAAACTATTCAAATTCTAACATAATTAAATTTCTACTATAATTAATATTTAAAATTTAATTAATTTATCTACAATAAATTTAAATATAAATTTTAACACAATTAAAATTTAACTACAAATCTAACTAAATTCTAACCCAAAATAAAGAAACCCTTTTTGATTTATCTGGGTATATAATAAATGTTCAAGTTGGGAGTTAAATCCAAAACCTCAAGACTATGATATTCCATTACCAATGTTACCATCAGATAATAACAAGCTGAGAACGACATCAAAACTGTTCACACCTGCGCATATTGAGTGGATGATCACGTCATTAATTAATTAATTAATCAGCGAATATATATACACATTCGTGTTTATTCATATTAGATTATCCAAATACAATTCATAAGAAACAGTTATTAGATGGATCATATATATAATTTTTTTAATTTTAATTCCGCGCATAGAAATATAGAGAAATTGCATGTGTACAGCTCTCAACTACTGATGAGTAAAGTCCCTTGCATCTAAGAAACACAAATCACAAGTCACAACCTCCCCCATATTGTTTGTACCAGTGCACATGCATTTTGGATGATCACGTCATTCATTAGAGAATCTATAAATTCGTGTTTATTCATATTAGATGATATATATATATATATATATATATATATATATATATATATATATATATATATATTGAGTCCGGTTAAAATACTATCAATAGCACCAAATAATTGGTGCTATTAAGTTTTCAGCTGTTGGATAAAAAGATATGCGGTTGGGATTATAGTAGTCCCCTAAGATTTTTACTATTCAACTAACCACCTAGTAAACTCTAGGGGACCACTATAATTCCTACCGCATATTTTTTCATCCAACAACTACAAACTTGATAGCATCAATGGCTTGGTGCTATCGATAGTATTCTAGCCTAATTCTCTATATATATATATATAGATAGATCTTGTGCACAAAAATATAGAAAAAGAAAAATACTATAGATACATTCCACACTCCCACCGATCTAAGAATGGAAATATTTTTTAGGGATCACTTTAAGTGACCTCTTATTATACTTCTATTCTTAGATGATGAGAATGTAAGATGTACACTACTTTGAAATGTACATGTAGCATTATTCAATAAAAAAATTATATACAGCTTTCAAATATTGGTTAGTAAAGTTCCTTACGCCGCCTTAGAAATATAAGTCACTAGTCACAAACTACCCCACAACCCCAACCCCCACATGTACCAAAATAAACCCCACATGTAATAGCCACTTTAGACTAGACCTTAGGGCTATGTTTGGTTCGGGGATTGTAAGCTTGGGGATAAATTTTTTTATACCTGGGATAACTTGCTATTCCGGGATAGTCAGGGATAAAAGGAAAATAGTGTTTGGTTTGTAAAGCTGTTATTCGTAGGAATAACTGAAATTATGTTTGGTTCATTTTTTGGAATAAGCGAGGATAGTAAAAAAATAAAAGTAATTATAATTTTAAAATAATAATATTTTATCTAATTAATTAATATAAAATATTAATTAAATAATAATTAATATTTGTATAAATTAAAGTTTATATTTTAGTAAATAATATCGTTTAATTTTATTAAAATTAAAGTTAAAAATTTTAAATTTGTATAAATTTTAAAATTTATTAAATTTATAAATTTATTAAAAATTAAAGTTATAAATTTAAAAAGTTATAAAATTTAAATTTTTTCTAAATTTAAAAATTTAAAAATCTAATAGTAGAGAATAATAATAATAAAAAAAAATGATAGTTAAATTTAATATAAAATATAATTTAATAAAAATAATTTGTTATAAAAATAATTTATTGTAAAAAAAATTATTATAATATTATATAAAAAATAATTTATTATATATTATAATTTACTAAAAATAATTCATTATAATATTTAAATAAAAATAATATGTATTAATTTATATAATTAATAATTTTATAATAAAAAATAATGTATTATAATATATAATAAATTGTGTCTATATAATTTAGCTTTAATTCAATTTATAATCTTAATAAAATTTAGAATTAATTCTTAGAATAGCACTATTCCATCAAAATGGTGGAATAGTTTATTCCAAGCTATCCCGGGATAGCTGAGAATACCAAGGTTTGACCGGGATAAAATATCCCAGCCAAAAATCATGTCGTTTGGCATGAATAGTGGGATAAAGTGGGTTATTCCATCTTTATCTCTTAACCAAACACTGCCTAGAATAATTAAATACACGTGTTTTAATTATTTATAAGGTAATATATATATATAACAATTTTCATTTTCAAATGGGCACCTAAACTTCAAAAGTTTTCAAATAACATGTCAAAGTTTTTGGTCCTGTTTAGCTGTTACTTGATCTAGAATAATAACATTGCTCAAATATGACATCTTAATTAGATATCAAAATTTCATTTTAATTAACTTTACATTATAATAAAAATTTTTAAAAAAATATTTGTTAAGCATCTGATTACTGTTTTGATAATTCTCAAACTAAAATTATATGTGAAATTATATGAAACAACCGGTATATTTCAAAAACTTAGAGCTATTTATAGAACGATATTTTTAATATTTCAACACTTTCTCTCACGTCTTAGCTCGATACTTTTTTATAAATTTAAAACGTGAATTTAAATTAAATAAAAAAAAATTAATTACGCTAGGATTCCGACGAAATTCGAATTTAGAATTTTCTACTCTAATGCGTGTAAAATTATATAAAATAATCGTTATATTTCAAAATTTTAAATTATTAGATAACGATATTTTTAATATTTTCATATTGTAGTACCAAATTTAAGCTTGTTGAATTTATTTCTCTTAAAAAAAAAAAAAACAAAAAAAAAAACAATGTTTGATTAATTTATGGTCTCCATTATTAGTATGTCCAATATCCCTATCAAAAGTATAGATTTTCATGAACACCCGCATAATGAACATTATGTCGTATGTTCGTATATCAATCTTTCTATTAAATTGGGAGTCAACGTTCTCACAACTCAAAAGCTATTACACGTGGGACCTGCAAATGTGGGCCCACCTGTCAGTGTTTCAATTTCCGCGTAAACACTGTTGCACGGAAATTTCCCCATTAAAGTATGCGGACTCGTTGACGAAAACAGCGGCCTAATTGGCGTCCAGCTAAAGTCGTGTGCGACACGTCGCATAATTGTTGACAACCGTTTCGGTGGGGTCCCCTCCACAGCACACTTCATGCAAAGCTACTACCTGAACGCCACGTGGCGCAGATCCCTATTAGGAAAAAATTAAGAGTTGTTTTACACCCAAAAAAACAAAAAAAAAAATTATGGACACAATCTCCGAGGTGAAATGATCACATCTACCGCTCATTAAATAAATTTGCGGACGGAGGAATTAAATTCACTACAGCTTTTGAAATGCATCAAACTAAGGTGCTGTTTCATGTGGGGAACTTGGAATAATGATAGGGGTGAAAATTATTTAGTGGATAATTTTATAATTCACATTCTAAATATTTAAATGGTGATTCAAACATCAGAGTAATAACAATAAAAATTAAATCATAAAAATATAATAATTTTACATGGTTCGGCTATGTCTATATCCACGAAAGAACAAGCAAAAAAATTTTACTATCAAATCGTCGAGATTACAAGAGAGATATAAATAGAAGAGATATCACATTTACTCAAAAATAAAGAGAAGCTCCTAAATTTTTAATTCTATCTAAACGGTGCAAACTATACCTCACAAGAAAAATCTCACATCTTGCTTGATAGAACCAAGATGAAAGCAAAATTCTTAGGATATTCTCTTTTCTCCCACTTTTTTTTCTCTCTCTATATTTTCTTTATATTCTAATCATCCGTACTTTAGCTTTAAAAGATAAAACTATTAAATATGAACCGTTGGATCAAAAAAATTATGATCCAAAGTCTTACAAGTAAGAGGTCCAAATATATAATAAAAAAATATAAAAATAAAATATTTGACTTCACCTAATAATAATTGATCTTTGTCATGCATGATTTTTGTATGAACAGGGTGCTGGAATAATGCATCATGCTCACAAACAATTTGCTCTCCCCTACTCGTTGCGTGCTGGGCTTTATGCTCTTTGGCTTCTGACACAGCATATGTTTTCAGTCGCGAAAGCAGAAATGAACTTTTGGATGGAGTCTCTGCAAAACAAAACACCGACTTGGGAAGTTCTACTAAGAAGAAGTTGTCGAAAGACTTAAATAGAAAAATTATTGGTGGTTCTTCGAATTGCACTTTATCGAAAATACCAGTTTCTGACGAAGGTGTCTGACGGAAGATAAATAAGAAGGATAAAACTGTTCGATCAACCGACCTATCCCGCTCTCTTAGTTCCTCAGAGATAATCAAATAACTCAAATCAAACAGATAACTTAAGCGTGGAAGGAAATCAACATGTACATTTCACAAGTATATGGCAAAAAAGCTAACACAATTTGAACATACACTAAATTTCAGCTCCATAGTTTGCATGGCTAGAGATTTGCCTGCTGCATTGACATGATTTTTCTCTTATCTAACCGCACGATGTTGTCTCCGTGATGCTTCTCACTGAGCACTCTATATATGAATGGTGCAAATGATTCATCTCTTTCATAACATTAAAGGATCAGCATGTCGCGATCCCAAGTACATGAGATTCACTTCACAAGAGAGATACAACAGTACTCTGTATGATCTTTTTGTCATTTTAGACTCACATTTTGCAGAATATAGCATTATAGATTACAAGAATGAAGTAAAGCTAAAAAACTGAACTTCTTTTCTTGCATTACTTCATCATACATCAGCAAACAAAACAAGTCACCCTTCATAACAATCTATTGTGAAACTTGAGCAAAACCAAGTAACAAATAGAACATTTTCTATAAAACCATGTGGTCAGCATAAACCTCCTAGGATTATAACAATTAGACAGGTTAGTGCTCAGCAGTTCCAAGATCTGAGGCAGCAGGCTTATCCAAGAACCAAGCCAACGTTCCGTTGATCGGCCGAACCATTCGAGCAGGAAATAACGAAGAGCAATCCGTTCTCTCGCATTTTCCAGATATAGCAGCATGAGCCGCCGTCGCCTTATCCTCGCCAGTGACCACAACTGCAACATTCGAGGCCGAGTTGATCACGGGCAAAGTGAAAGTGATCCTCTCGGGCGGAGGTTCGGGCGAGTCGGTGATGAAGGTGACCCACTCATATTTCACCCTCAGAGCTGGATGATCAGGGAATAACGAGGCCACGTGACCGTCAGGGCCCATGTTGAGGATGATGAGGTCGAACTTCGGGCAATCGTTGCTCTGCGAGACGCCTAGCTTGCGAAGCTTTACCAGCTGGCGGATAGCGAACTCGTACTCTCCTGCTGCATCCTCCACAGTGACGTTGTCGTTGATGGAGTAAACATGGCTGTTAAGAATAGGTACCTAGAAGAGTACATAGGCTGCATACTAATAAATTTCGTGTTGTGATCATAGAATCAGCTTATTGCAGCAGGATTAGATCCTATTCTGATACCAAGAATTCGAGTAACTGTAATATATGCCGTCATTATGAAAGATCTAAACAGCTAACTACGACACACAATATTCAGATTGATCAGATTGAGATATATGATACATACTTTGCATCTCTGCAGAGAAAGCCAGAGATTGGTCGACTGTATTAGAGGGCAATAGCCGAAACTTTCATCTTATTTTGACAATATGAAATTGGTGGATACATGATATATGCTAGTCAACAGGCGGCCAAATTGAGATTTTCTCGTGTTAGTTAAAGACAAAATCAAGGGTAGTCATGCCACCAATGTAGAATGCGGAAATCGAATCCTTGACCACTGACTCTGATACCACTTGTCGGATCGTTAGCGTTAATCATTAAATTTTAAAAGCTCGAGCTGTTAGAAATACGTAACCAACTCACTTAAAACGTACAGACTAAGCGTCCACACGTCTGGCCCAACCAGCCTCACATCACTTCGAATATGACTCGGCCCAACCCGACCTTCCGCCATTTTGAGCATGACTCGGTCTAACTCGACCTCACCGCCATAGGGCAGAATGTTGGCCCCTTTAAGCCAACAATAAGATGTTGATCCATGTCCTCTTTTTTTTCTTTTTTTTTTCAGTATAAACCCCTTTGCTCACAGCCCGAGTACACAATCAATTTTTTTCCATTTATCTTTCAAACAAAAGAGCTTCAAATCCTCCTTTAAGCATCTTAGTCGATCATTCACGCACTGGACTGACTCAAATTTGAAGGAATCTGTATGACATCCAATAATAAAAGTGACAACAAAAAGAGTGGGATCTGTTAAACTTACACATAGCAAGCTTCGTTAATTCATTTGCATTACGCATTTAAACATAAATGAGAGTTAATAGCAAGCACAGAATGATTAATTTGTTTAGCAGACACTATGACATAGAAATGACATATTGAACGAGAACAGATTTATAGTGGCAAAAAGCATCAAATTTTCAGCAACAACAAAGTATAGGGACTACTTATGATGAACTAAGAAACATCATTAAGACTAGGTCTTTGCCAGCAGTGTAATCTGAGCCCTTGCGCCCTCTAATTTTGATATACATGAGCTTCTAATTCAATATCCAAATCATACTTAATGCGAGTTTACTGCAGAAAAATAAAGCACTAGTCTTCAGAGAACAAAAAGGAACTTGAATGAAAATTACAAAAAAAAAAAAAACGAAGGACATAAAACATTCTGTGAAGAGAATGCTACAATGTTCAGCAGTACGATCAACTAGCGGGCATTTACTTGACCAAAGATACATAATTAGATTCAGCGCAAGAGTTTGAAGCCATAACATATCCCTAGTTCATATACCTTCGAAAGAAACCGCTCTTTGGTCATCTTGTAGTTGCTATCTGCATGATTCTTTGCGACAGCACGCTCGTCGGTCCAGAAGACATACCATCTTGTCCAATCGACCGTCATGCTATAAGGAGCTTCACATAGTTTCCTGCTTTGGAAAAGTTCGCCTTGAAATAGTACCATTCGTATTATAATATCCATAAACGACGCAACAACAACAACAACAAAAATAAAAAAAGAGAGAAAGAAATCGATTGTGAAAATTTATGACCAAAAGTTACCCGATCAAACCGATAAGCGGTCCTCCAGATAAAGCAATAGTAAAAGACCCTCTCTCCCTTACTGAAATCTCGGATAGTTGCGAGATGTATTCGGCCAAATCGGTGGCCAAATCATCTAAATTTTCGAAAATTCTCAGTTCACTTTTCTCCTTAGTTTCAACAGAAGCAGCCATTTCTTTTTCCCCTTTGTCCTCAAATCATCTTACTCCTCGACTAAAATGTTCCTAGTTCCTACACAAAGATAAAAGCTCAAACAACAACAACAACAACAAGAACAAAAATTGAAACCCCCAATATAAAATTCCGTAAAGCTCGAACCGCGCAGAAAATTGCAATCACTGCATTTTGTTATTATTCGTTTTTCTATGAGCAATGCTAATTTAGCCATATAGAAAGCGAAATTAGCCGAAAAAAGGCAATGGAACAGAAATTATCACTTGTTTCTACAATGACACAAACAAAATTCTGGAATTATTGAAAAGAGGGCAACTTTTGGCAGAAGCTGAACAGCCTCAGACAGAAGGTTATATTAGAAATAAGATCAACACCCATATAATATAGTTTGAGCTGAGACAAATTCAAAGCTACAAATTAAGCAAATATAATAGTAATAAGATGAATACCACAAACAAATATAAATCAACAAGCAAAAGAAGGTATGACAAGTAAAGTCCTAGAAGCTAAAAATGTACCAAACAAATTAAGAAAATGGTAAAAATCAAACTGCAAAAACTATGATTTTGTCAAAATGAAGCATACCCAGATCCCAAAACCATCTACAGTTGACAGAGATGAGCCTTATCCAACCCAAGCATTAAATTAACCTCCTTTTATCCACCTTCTACCTGCAGACACATGCACCACCTTGATCCTTATCATTTTATATATACATATATAGAAAAATAGAAAGAGAAATCACACAAAACCTGATAAGCTCTCTTTTTTTGTTGCAGGAAATGTAGAGAGAAACAAAAGGGTTGGTGGGAAGAAGTTATGTAGAGAGAGAGAGACAAAGCAGCAGATTCTGCAGTCTCTCTCTCTTTCTCTCTCTACTGAGAGGAGAGAGAGAGAGGGGGAGGAGGAATGAGGAAAGAAGGACAGGGACACCTGGACAAATCTTGTGCTGACAAGTGAGCTAATCAAAATGCTTTTCTTCACTTCATTTCCAATCAATGATTTTTCTTTCCAATAAATATATAAAATTTTTTAATTGATAAAATATTTCTCTACAAATTTTATTTGGTCCATTACCCCTCCTCTGCTAAACTTAGCTTGACAGTGAATAATTATATTAAACATAAGGGCTATATGCTACATGTACATTTTATTTTGGGTGTACATCTTACATCTAAATTCATTCTAAAATGAATATTTATTCACTCATCATTTCGAAATGATGAGTAAAATTCATCCCATTTTAGAAGATGTACATCTAAAATGAGGTGTATATTTATATATACCCTAAACATAATCAATTATTTATAATTTTTTAAAAAATATTAAAATGATAAATTATTCACCGTTTTTTAGAAATAAAATATTATGGTGCTTAGTTGATGAGAATAAAATTATTTGAACAAATAATTTTTTTAAAAAAATTTATTTTATGAACCAAATAATTTTATAAAATTATTTTTTTTTAAAAAAAAATCCTCCACTTAATGCTGCCCGAATTTACTGTACCTAGATAAAAAAAAAATAGGCATAATTATTAGAAAAAAACTAAATATTCATTCCGAGAGGGATGTACATCTTACACCCTACCCATTTTAGGATAGGACGAATTTTATCCATCACTTCAAAGTGATGAATGAAAAAAATTTCATCTTTAGATGGATAGAATGTAAGATCTACATCCAAAATAGGTGTAGAGGTAGCATTACTCGAATGCATTAATAGCATTGCGCTTAAACTCTTTTCTATGTAGGAGGATTATAAATAATATTTAGGCCAATATCATTTGACTATATATATATATATATATATATATATTTTTTTTTTTTTTTTTGATTAAATAAGGAATATACCATACTTGACAAAAAAAAAGACAAAGATAGAAAGGAAAGAGAAGAGGAAGGATACAACAGTGTTAAAACACTGGACTGCTCACATTAAGTGAAAAGAAGCACAAACAACAAACAACAAAAGCACTGCATCCTAGGATAAACTCAGACCAACTACGATCCGGCGGACCCTCGAATTGTTGTTCCAGAAAAAAACAGTCGCTAACACCCTACTCTCTAGCTCTGCTAGAGAAGAATGGTGATTATTGAAAAGTCTCGCATTCCGTTACTTCCAAAGCTTTCAACAAGTCGTCGCGAAACAGAGATCGAAGAAATTCCTTAAGTACCCAGAAAATAAAAATCTAAGAGTAATCCAACAAGATGGCAAATCCCTCAAGGGATCGAAGAAATCCCTTGAGTATTTATTTCTTACAGAGCAAATATGTCGAAAAATTCTATGCGCGAATAATTACACTGTTCAAAAAAAAAAAAAAAAAACCATGCGACTTATAATTGCGTTGTATTAGTTGTAAGACAAGTTTAATTTTACCTTAATATAGACGATTCAATTAAGAAAATTTGCTCTTATCCATCACATCGATCTTATAAAATAAAAAATAAAATTCTAAACTATTGCAGCTAAAATGTGAAAAATCCTAATTTTCAATGGCCTACAAACTACTTAGGATAAAAAAAAAAAAAACAAAACAAAAACAAAAAGTTATTTCAATTGAAGGGCTATGGATAGCCCATTAATAAGAAGCCCAAAATGAGCCCACAAAAATTCAAATATTTTATTGTTTCTTGGCCTTTCGGGCATAAAAATTCGATAAAATTTTGTGCTTTAATCCATATTAAATTTTGAAAATGTTATTTGTAAATTCTATTATAAAGCGTATATTTTACACCTTATAATTTTAAAATTAACAGTTAATATTAAAAAATAATATTGATAAGACAAGTGAGTAAATTTTGACCTTTTGAAGGTTAAGGTGTAAATTTACACTTACATTGCAGGTGTACAAATAGGATTGCTCTTAAATTTTGGACTTTAGCCCAAAAATTTGCCAAAATTAAAAAATTATTACAGATTGAGTTGAATTTGGACTTCAAATTTGGGACTTGAATCCATTTTTTTTGCAAGGGTTAGTGTTCATAAGGAACTTAAATTTGAGGCAAATGAGATAATAACAAAATTGAGATAGGACTAAATTGATGTTCGATCAGAAGAATTCAAATTGGATTCGGAGAACATGATTGAATTGATTTATAATTTATAGTTTTTTTTAGGGTTTAGAATTTAGAGTTTTAAAAATAAAGATCCTAGTAATGTGGTGGAGGCTACAGCGTCAGTCAGCAGCGATGATAGTTACAGAGATCGATGATTGACTGCAGCGATGATGGCAGCTACTTGTACTGATTTACAAATGAAGACAATAAATTGATTGCAGTGCTTTTCGATGGTAATAATAATGATAGCGATGTTGGTAACAATTCATGGACACGATGGATAGTGATGGTTACAAACTTTATTTGTTTTTCGATTTATTTGATGTAGATTGTGATATTAGAGAAGTGCCCACTACCAGTAGATTTGAATTTTATAGAAGATACAATGAGTAAGGATTTGTTGCTTTTCTCTTTTTATTGAACAAACGAGTTTGAATATCATATCATCAAACTCTTCTTTGTATATGTGTGTGTGCGCGCGCGCGCTCGCATTCTACTTGTAAAGCTTCTCTTCTTGGCTTAGTTGTGACATTCCCAAAATTTGAATTAGTCCTATATATAAATGATATAATAGGACTAAATCTTTTAACCCGGCTATAGCATTTTGGATGGTAGCAAGATCGAAGAGGTTATGAGAGTTAAGCGTGCTAGAGCTAGAGTAGTTCTATGATGGGTGACTCTCTGGAAAGTGGGGCGTCACAGTTGATATCAGAGCCATTCACCAGCCGGAAATGTGAGATGAGTCTCGACTGAGCCATTCACCAGCCGGAAATGTGAGATGAGTCTCGACTGAGCCAAGGGTTATATAGCGGGTAGAGCGAAACTCTCCGGCTAATGACCGTTGTGAGTGGAGTGTAGCTCCTGACAAGGTCGGCTAAGGCTAGCGAGACGAGTCTCACATCGCCTGGTGCTTGTGAGTGTGCTTAAGCATGACATGGACGTCAAGTCTTAAAGGTGGGAAGAATGTGACACCTCCAGAATTTGGATTAGTTCTATATATAAATGATATAATAGGACTAAATCTCTTAACCTGGCTATACCATTTTAGATGGTAGTAAGATTCAAGAGATTATGAGAGTTAAGCGTGCTAGAGTTAGAGTAGTTCTATAATGGGTGAGTGCTAGAGTTAGAGTAGTTCTATAATGGGTGACCCCCAAAAAAGTGGGGCGTCACATTAGTAATATTGGTTTGTGGTTGTGGTTGTGATGGCAAAAAAAAATCACAAAATTTTAAATAAGAGAGTGGCCTTAAAAAAAAAAAAAAAAAAAAAACATAAAGCTCATGATAAATGAGTTTTTAAAATTCACCTCGTATGGATCGATAATATTGTTTTAATTACTTCACTCAAAAGATAATAACTTTTTTTTTTTTTTTCCGTCACTCGCATCAGGTATTGAATATAACTTAGATGTTTACTTAGAAAAAAAAAAAAAAAAAAAAATGTAGTAGTGTGAAATGATAAATACTAGTTAACTTTAGAAAAAATGATAAATATATATTAGGTTAAGAGAACATATCTATATATGTCTCTAAGTATAATTTCTAATCTTCATATGCAAAAGAATAATTTTATGAGTAATTAATTTTTCTGAAATCTTTTAACCATCATGGAATGAAACTAATTAATACACCTTCTTTGTCCACTTTTCTAATGAACTTGTAAAATTATGGGCTTCACAAATAGACAAAACATCCTTTAAAGTGTTCGGATAAATACATAATATTAAGTCCATTTAATAGCAATTTTGTTCTCTATTAATTAATTAGCTGCAACTCAAGCTCTTAATTTTTTTACAAACATTTCAGAATCAAATATATATATATATATACACACACACTAAAGACCCACTTAGGAAATTCGTGATTAGTCAAAAAGAAGGATCATCAAATCGAGACAATTATATTATTCCATCGACCACATAATCAAGGTCAAGTGACATAACCAATAAAGTGAACACCGGACACGAAATCTACGATGAAATCTTCAATTCCAAAATCTCCAATTCTAAATATTAATTTTCTGAATCGACTAAATAAAAAAAAGTTCCTTTTGAATTAAATGAAACTTTGAGACAATACCTCTAACAAAATTTTGAGAAGCTAGGAAGAAAATATTGTAATCAAAATAGTTAATATCTGATAATTAAGCATTATTATATATGTTAGAGAACAATATTTATATATATATTTAGTTTAGCACATTTGAACACGACTAGTGCATTTGGACACACTAAAACATATATGAAAGAAACTAATTAATTATACCAATATTATTATTACTGGCTACTAATACCATTATTTTGGTGTACCCTCATGCCTAATTTGCTTGAGTAGCTAGCATGTTCAAGAAAGGACTATATATGCATTTCGGAATCGCGTGAGATTGATGAATATGTTCTTCGCCGCAAAATAATCCACACCTTTCGTTGGCACCTTTAGTTTATTGCTTCTAACCAACTCAAATCATCTACTTCACATTATCACCAATTAACTAACAAACTTAATTACATACAATTACCATGCCAAAAGCATGCATTGCATCTATTTTTTTTTAAAAAAAAAAATTTGTTGAAGGTTGTGATGTGTATTGATTTTAATTACATTAATTCAATGCACATCATATATATATATATATATATATATATATATATATATATATATATATATATATATATATTCAAATGTGGAATCTTTATTAGTGATGTAAAGATGCATGTAATCTTCTTCAGTACACTCTAGAGGATCTTTTCCTTTAGTACTCCACTTAATTAACACAAAAGAAACCATACCTTGTGGAGCCTATGCATCTACAAGAATTAATTCCAATGAAAATTGTATCATATGACTAAACATATATTTACACCAATGATATATATCTTCATTTATTTTTTTTATTTTTTTTTTTTGAGAAAAGGCAGCATGCTGCCGCTTCATTCATTACGAAATTGAATTTAGCAGAGGGGCCACGGCCGCAACGAGCGGTCGAGCCGAAAAAAAAAAAAAAAAAAAAAAAAAAAAATTGAATCAGACACAGAATCTGGACCAGTAGGAGCGGTGGAGCCTGATGTCGGCTAGGATTTCTCGGGGGGAGCGGCGCTTGCTATCGAAAATCCTTCTGTTCCTTTCCAGCCAAATGAACCACCACGTGGCGGCAAGCGTTATCAGCGCTCTCTTGCCCAGTCCCCCTTTTTTGAGCGCGTGCGTTTCCCACAGTCCTACGACGGTTGAGATGTTGAAAATTTCCATACGGTTGGGCAGTAAGGCCTGTAGCAGCGCTTTTGCTAAGGTACAGGAGGCAAACAAGTGATTCGCGGATTCCTCGTTTCCGAGGCAGATCTCGCAGGTGGTGGGCCCAATCCAGTTCCTTTTGGTGAGGATGTCTCTCGTCAGCACCCGCCTTCTGAGCACGAGCCAGACAAAGACCTTGACTTTTATCGGTGACTTGATTTGCCAAAGCGCCTTGAAGCGAGTGTCAACTTCCCCGCTATCTTGCAGAAATCTGTACAAGGACCTAACAGTGAAAAGCCCGGATGCTGTCCATCTCCAGTGGAAAGTGTCTCTGGTATTTGTGAGGCGGGTGTTTGCCAGTAACTGCTCCAGCTGTCGAATCGGCTCGTCGAGGCCTGGTAGGCCTTGGGTAATGCCCTCCAGAATCTTCCCCCAGTTCCAGCCGTCCTGGTCGGTGCAGTCTATGACCCGAATATGCTTGTTGGTGACTGATTGGAAAAGTTTCGGGAATACGGTCGATAGGCTCGAGTTCCCTGTCCAGATGTCTGACCAGAATCCCGTCAAGTCACCGTTTCCAATCGATCGAGACGTGCCGCATCTGAAAAGCTCCCTCGTTCCGAGCACACTTTTCCACCATTGCGAGAAGGGTTTAAAGGAGGATCCTTCGGTCAAGGGCCTTCTATGGCGATAGTAGAGGCTCTTCACAAGGGGCCCCCAGGGGGTCCCTTCAATGGTGAAGTATCTCCACCACCACTTCGCAAGAAGGGCCGTGTTCAGGTTCTCCAGGTCCAGAACGCCCAGTCCCCCGTCCCTTTTGCTTCTGCAGACAGTTTTCCAATCCACCAGGCAGCTGCCCCCTGAAACAGAGCTCCTGCCTTTCCAGAAGTAGGCTCTGCGCAGCGAGTCAATTCTTTTGATGGCCCAGGCCGGTGCCCTGAAGACAGAGAGGTAATAAAGGGGGATGCTCGAGAGCACAGCGTTCACCATGATGAGTCGCCCCCCTTGCGATAGGAGCTTAGCCTGCCATCCAGCTATTCTGCTGTCGATTTTGTTAATGATGAGGTGCCAGTCGTCCCTCGGTATCACGCCCTGTTTCAGGGGAAGACCGAGATATTTGATTGGTAGCGATCCTAGCTTGCAGTCCAGTACCGCCGCGAGTCTTTCCCCTTTGTTGGTAGCGCAGCCCAGATAGAACAGTTCCGATTTTGTCCTATTGATTTTGAGCCCGGAGGCCCACTCAAAGGTCTGCCACAGGAAGCGAAGGTTGCGGATTTGCTTGGGTTTCGCACCGCAAAAGAAGATTGTGTCGTCTGCGTACTGGATGATTGAGGTTCTTGTTTCTCCCGCCGGTCCAACCCCCTATAGAAGGCCGTTTTGGACGGTGCGGTTGGTCATTCGCGCCAGGCCTTCTGCCACCAACAAATAGAGGAAAGGCGAAAGTGGGTCCCCCTGGCGAAGGCCTCTCTTCAATTTGAACCACTTAGTTGGGGTGCCGTTGACAAGGATGGCGACCTTGCCATTCGCAATGCACTGGTGGATCCAGCCACACCAAGATTGATTAGCGCCGAGACAGCGGAGAATGTGTTGGAGGAAGTCCCAGTTCACATGGTCGAAGGCTTTTTCGAAGTCCGCTTTAACCCCAACGCTATCGATTTTCTTGCTTACGCCCCAGCTTATTAATTCGCTGGCCGTGACAAAGGAATCCAGAATGTACCTGCCTTTGACAAAAGCGGATTGCGTGGGGGAGATAATCTTGTCGAGCTCCTTTACCAATCTGTTCGACAACACCTTTGAGATGATTTTCTGGACACAGTTGATGAGGCTGATAGGTAAAGGAGCTCGACAAGATTATAAACCATAATAATTTAGCATGAATCATCAACAATAAGTACATTTAACGTGCCGAAGAATCGACAAAAGAAACTAATTAAGCTTGTTAATTTAGCCTTATATATATATATATATATATGGGTGCATGCATGCCAACTTAAAGTGATCAAGAACTTGGTTCTTTGGTATTCCCTAGCTAGCTACTAGTCCTTTACCAGATGGATATATATAAGAGTGCCTGCAGTGATGATATGCTCATATGCTTTTAGGGTTTTTGTATCTTGCTTACTGTTCCTAAAAGGTGCCGACATGCATCCTCTCGAACTTGAAGCTTTTAGGATAAAAGTGAATTGGATCACAAACATCATGATCTACGCAAAGGCGCAACGATGTTTAATTATATGCTCTATATTAATTCTTCATTAAGCCTACCTAGCTAGCTACTAGCTATATAGCTTCACCGGTATGGTTCACGCTTACTTATTATGCTGTTCATAAAAGTGTTTTAGAATATAGGGATAGATGTCATGATCCATTATAGTTAATTTGCATTGAAACATAACTTGCAACTGAGATAGATCAGTGGGTTAATTAATGGGTATAATTAAGTTCTCGAAAACATCATGCATGATTACTTAATTCCTTAGCTAAAGCTTTAATAACAAGCTTCTGATCGAGTACAAAAGGAACCACTCTTTGTCTTAACATAAGTGACTTAGATCGATCTCGAGACAAATTAGAATAGCAAAGGCTCTTCAAAAATACAAAGTATATAAGAATTTGCAACTATGTTGAAATTAACAGTGACTTTCACAAACTGAAAAACAGTATATGTATATATGTATAGATCATGATAGATATATAATATACACTAGACTAGCTAGCATGCTTAATTTTCATAGCATCAATTCTCTTTGAGCCCTAGACATTGATTACTGGTAAGTGACTAGAAAACTCTCGACGAAGATGCGCACGAGGAGCATCACAAACGATCACGACACGCGCATATTGCCGCTGATCGATATTGAGCCATCGATCGCGCGCATGGCCCCCGCAACATCTACCGGCCTGCTGGTTCGTCCCCTATAACAAGCTTTGTGTAGAAGTCGCTAGAGAAGAATGTGGAGATGGATTTCAATTGGTGGTCAAAATTAAACAATTCCATCTCCTTTTTTTCTTGATCATGCGCTCCTCAAAGACAAAATAAATTCCCTAGCTTTCTCAACATATGGCATGGTCAAGAACAAAGAAAGAGATTCCCAAGAGGATCTTTTTCTCCCTCTTTTATTTCCTCCCACAAAAACAAAGGTGTAGGTAATTGTGATGCGCAGAAGCTCAGAAATAATTAGGAACAGTTTGCGAAAGAAAATAGAAAAAATAAATAAAGAGATAGAGTTAATTTGTATTATTATTTATGAGAATATTCACCACAACACGTAGATAATTTACATTCAAAAAATGAGCGAAAATTTTATATTCTACTTATTTGAAGGCTAATTTTTTCACACTAATTATTCTTATCAATTTTTTAAAAAAATATTAAAAATTAAGATACAGTGTCTAAATCTTGCTGAGTGAGTGTAAAATTTAAACCCCACTTTAAGTATATAATATTCCTTTCCTATATGGGAGTAAAGGGTGCAAGCTTTATATAGTATTAATATTCTATGCGAGATTTGGATCCTAGAAAAGAGGATGACCCTGGAATCATATATATCATTGTGTTTGGGTTCTTATTCTTCAATCATTTGGGGAGATTGTATTGTACTCTGTAAAGTGAAACTCACAGAAAACCTACTAGCTACAGACATTTTAATTAAGACTACAAAATTTAATAAATAATTAATGACCCATAGCCATTCAGTAGAATCAAAATTTTTAATACTTTTTGCAATATTGTAATGAGCTATATAAATATATATATATATATATATATATATATATATATATATATATATATATATATATATATATATATATATATATGCTTGCATAAAAGTGTGAATTTGATTAACAAAAAAAAAGAGAGGCATATGTGAGAATAAAGAGGAGAATTTCATGACAAGAGTTTGTGGATGTGCATCACAAAAAGGGAGAATTGCCATTGGCCACCTTGTTTGTGCCCTCAAAATCTCTGAACATGCAGAGATGGATGCACAGGAAAAGCTTTTTGCAAAGAGATAAGCTTGTGATGTAGGTATTAAAGGGCTTAATTATTCTGCATCTTTAATGAAAGAAAGTAAGGCATTAATGGGGCTTTAATTAGTGACCATATAATGTCTGTGTCAAAGCAAATAAAAGTTGAAATTGCTTTAATTTGCTATTAAAAAAATATAATGCTTTATTAAGTAACTTTTTAAAAAAAAATAGAACCACAAAAAGACTATATATATGTTGTAAATTTTACTGTTTTGTATTATATGAGTGTATAATTAGCATTGCTCAAACTTCTTTCTCTTTGTGGTGGTGGGGGGAACTAGTAAACTAGGGAACAAGAAAACCTAGCTGTATATACCTATACTAATTCTAGTAATCGGTGCACTAAGATCAAACCATTGAATAGAATAGTTTTTATTGATCAATAAATGGTAAACCATTAATTAGCTCCTATTAATTAAGAGATGTTAATCATTCTTTTTTTTTTCTACTTAATATAATACAAAGTGAATAAACAAAACAGCTGGTTAACAAAAAAAGCTATAAAAATTATATATATACATATACATATATATATATATATATATATATATATATATATATATATATATATATATATATATATATATATATATAAAGGAAAGAGAGAAACATGAATGAGAATATTATGCAAAATTAAGAAATTGATAGCTTTTCAATTGCCAAAGATATTATATATTTCCATGGATTGCCAAAAGCTGTGTAGTACATTGCATGACACAACCAGTGTACAAGATTAGTCACATTAGTAGTGCCCATTAAACAAGAAATTACTCCTACAAAGTTTATAAGTAACTAATTAAAGACAACATATATAACATTAGTATTTAACCTTCCATGCCTAGCTATATTCACATTACAAGGACACACACACAACCTAGGTTAACAACAAATATTAAAGCTTAAAACCCCCATGCATGCATGCATGCATGCATGCATTAAAACGTACTCCTCCTTCCCCCAGCAGCTTCTAGCACAAAGCTAAGGGTGCTCCCTAACTATTGCAAGTTACAAAATTATGGAGATAAACATTGTGATATATCCCCAAAACCACGGGAGAAAGTGTTTCTTGGAATAGCTCTACAGACAAGAGGATTCTTCATCTCCAGGGACATTTTCAAGCGGTCGGAGAGATCGACGCCTTGTTCTGAGGGGAGCCACTGGAACCTCTGCAGCAGCTGGGCCAGCCAGAGGTGGACGGTGGCGAGGCCCATCGCCTTTCCTGGGCAGACCCTCCGCCCCGACCCGAAGGGCGCCAGCCGGAGGTCGGACCCGAGCACGCTCACGTCCTCCTCGACGAAGCGGTCGGGGCGGAACTCGTCGGGATGCGGCCATATCGAGGCGTCGTGGGCGATGGCCCACATGTTGACCATGGCGGTGGTGCCGGCGGGGACCAAGTGCTCGCCGACGCGCACGTCGTGGACGGCGAGGCGCGCCCACGAGAGCAGCGGGCCCGGGGGGTGCATCCGGAGGGTCTCTTTCACCACGGCCTGCAGGTAGGGGAGCTTCGCGATGTCGCCGTCCGACACGGCCCGGTCGCCCACCTCGGCGTCGATCTCCGCCTGCACTTTGTGTTGGATGTCCTGCTGCAGCACCATCCGGGCCATGATCCACTCCAGCAGTATGGCCACCGTGTCTGTTCCTCTAAATATCATCTCCTACAAATAAAAACAAAAATTCCCCATGCAAAAATAAATTTTTTTTTCTTAATAATAATAATAATAATAATAATAATAATAATAATAATATATAGAAGCTAAATTACTAAAACAAATTAAGCCACGAATATGGAAATTAACACTGCAAATTAATAACGCTAATTAAATTATTATATGAGTTTGAACAAAATGGAAGAATTTCTTTTTTTTTAAAAAAAAAATAATAATAATAATAACAATGATATGGATATGGATATATATATATATAAGCTTACCCAAAGGACAGCAACCATATCAGCATCAGAGAGCTTCGCCTCCTTTTCCAAATCGAGCAACACATCCACGAAGTCGCAAACAACGTCCCCCATAACTCCCCCAACTCCTCTGATCATCATCCTCCTCCTCCTCATCGTCATCCTATGCTCCTCTATGATCTCCCCCACAAACACGTTCACCCTCTTCACCAATCTCCTGCACCTCCTCCTCACGCCCTGCAGATCCAACCATCCCAGGATGGGGAAATGGTCGCTCCAGTTGAACAATCCCAGGAGCTCGTACCCCTCCCTCACCATCCCTTCCAATTCGAACCCCTCCCCCTTCGCGAAATCGAATCGTTTCCCGAACACGCTCGCCATCAAGCTGTTCAGAGATCCCAAGTGGAGGACGCGCTTGATCGCCACGGAGCCGTCCTTCTGCATTAGGGTTTCGATGTCGCCGAGCATCTGGTCCCCGATGAGGCGGCGGTTCGGGGCGGAGGCGGAGATCCCGCGGGGGCCGAACAAATGGGTGGCGGATACGCGGCGGAGGTTGCGCCAGTACTCGCCGAAGGGAGCGAAGCCCATGGCGCGGTGGAAGAGGAGCTCGTACGCCGATTCCTTAACGGGGCGATCGGCGAAGGCGGAGCTGTTCAGTATCTCCCGGGCCGTGCTGGGCTCGCACGAGACGACGAACCGGGTGAGCCCGACCGAGAACGCCATGAGCGGGATCGCCTGCGCGGATCTGGCGAGCGAGGCGAGGGCGCGGTGCGCGCAGGGGCCGGAGAGGGCGAGGACGATGCCCGGGGGCCCCGGTATGGATTTGCACCCCCTCGACACGGCCCACGCGAGGCCGCCCGGGTAGAACCATAGCGAGGAGAGGAGCACAACAAGGAGCGCCATTAATGGCGAGAGGAAGGTGCTCGGTAGGAGGAAGAAGAGAAAGGTGAGGTCGAGGTGCGAGAAAGAGGAGGAGGAGGACGACGACGACGAAGAAGCCATGGGTGAGAGTTGGGTGAGGGAGAGGGAAATTAAGGAAGGGTTTTGGGGGCGAGGGAGAAAGGGCGTGAGTGGGGGCGGTTAAATAGGGGTTTGGGAGGTGTGAGTTTGAAATTTTTTAACCCGTGTTGTTAACTGTGGTTAAGATTTATAATTTCAATTTAAAAAAGAAAAAATGAAAAGGAGTTATTAATGAATTACTATACTAGTAGGAGGGTAAACAAAAGGGTTTTGATCGAAACGGTTTTATTCAGTTAAATGACTATTTTGCCCTTCATTTAATTGGCAGTGGTTACTAGAGACTAGTGGGGCGGTTAGTCATTTTGGGCATTTAATTATAAGTTATTACAATATACAGTAATTAGATCGCTGTGCTTTTCATTTTTTACTTTGACTAGTGCGCTCTCACATGTATTTTGTTTTTGTTGTCCATCCAAAAAATAATATAAAATTTTCTGAATTTTATTATAAATATTTTTTATTTTTTTTTTTAAAAAATATTTAATTAAATAATATACACAGTCAGGCACCAAATTGCAGTATCAGAATAATACATGGATGATTTATTTAAATTCGAGCAATGCTATCGTACACCAAAACAAATTGTATGATATATATTTTATTCATTCTAGTACAGTGACTCTTCCACTTGTTACTTTAAAGTGATAAATAAAATTCACTCATTCTAAAATGGATGAGTTGTAAAATATATGTCCTACTTGGAATGTATAAAAAGTATTTTGCTTTAAATCTTTCTAAAGAAAAATGATTTTAAGAAAAGAACAATGCTGTCCGTATATCCGATTTCGAATGTATGACATATATCTCACTTATCTTGTGGTGAAGATTTTTTTATTGATTATTTCGAAGTAAACAGTAAAATTTATTCCATCCTAAGATAAATAAAATATACATCATACACCCCAAATAAAATGTATGGGTAGCATTGCTCATGCTTTTATTATAAAAAATAGTTGAATATATAGAGAGAGAGAGAAAGCGAGTCCCCATATTATGTTTATACAAGTACCAAGTAATTAATGCTTATAAATTTTCTACTGTTAGATCTATTGCTAATTTTATTTCTTATATCATTTTATTCCACCAACCAGTCACTTAATTCAAAAAATCTATTATTATCCTAACCACACATCTTTTCATAAATTTACAAACATTTATGACTTGATATTTTTAAAAACATAAAAACTCAATTCTCTCTCTCTCTCTCTCTCTCTATATATATATATATATAATTTATTCAAATTCTTTGAATTATATTTCAAGAGATTGTTAACATTTTGCTTAATAAAAAAAAATTCTTGATATAATTAAAAAAATGTATATTTTATATTTTAGTTATTTTGAAGTAAAATATATTTTACTGATCACTTTAGTAAAAATAACCAATAAAATTTATCCTAGTATTAAATAAATAAAATATATATCATATATATATTTTTTAATATATAGATAGCATTTTTTTAAAACATAGCCAACACCGCTGGTATGGAGTATATGAATGGGCAGCTCCCGACGAGTACTTTCTCATAAAAATTTCTATGCGACGTTCAATCCAGACCGTTAGATCCTTCTGTTATCGTAAATTTTCAGATATTTGTATGATGTCGTTTGTTGAGGCTGTTAGATTGGGAACCAACAAGGATGACCTAATATTATAAAAAAATAATAATGTAGAATAAATTGCAAATTCGGTCCTGCCCGAATTTTTAAACTTTAACTTATCATAATTTTTTATTTAAATTTTTAAAATTATTATAATTAAATTTTATAATTTAATTTAGTTGACTAAATATTAATATATGATTAATATAAAAAAAATATAATATTATTATAATTAATAATACATTAATAATTAAAAATATTATATTATTTTTATATAACGATATATTAATATTTAATTAGTTAAATAAAATTATAAAAATTTAAATAAAAATTATAATAAAGTAAAATGTAAGCACTAATGCGTAACGCTGCCATAGTTTGAGGACCAATCTTGCAATTTACCCTACAATGTAGGTACAATGTATGAATAGCGAGAGAGAGAGAGAGAGAGAGGGGGGTGGGGAGCAGCTCCAGCTCACACGGCGCAGCGCTAATCATTCCAGAGGGGGTGCGGAGGGGACACGTGGCGAGACGGGGGAGGCCGGGCGCAGATCCGGCACGTGCGACCCCGCAGGTGGGTGGGTGGGGATGTGGAGCGCCCCGAGGGCTGCCCGCGGGTTCGCTGCTCGCTGCCCGCTGCCCGCTGCCCGCTGCCCGCTGCTGCGCCGCCTCCCGCCGCTCCCCGATGGAAGCGCTTCTCCTTCCTAACGGTTAGATTCGGACCAGCTGTGGACGCCTTGCTCTCTCTGTGGGCCCCACCAACCCACCACTCTCTCGTTCGATTTTCGTGCGTGGACCGCCGCCTATAGACTTGGCCCACGCGGCTCTCGAATTTGAGCTAGTAGAGAGTAGAGACGCGGATGCAATTTTTCTTTATAATTAATTTCAAGGCGTTCTTTTTCGGTCTATAGACCGTGGTCCACGCAATAATCTCTATCGTTCTACGTGCCCGAGAATCCGTTACGTCTCATTGTTTTCCCATGTCACGGTTACACGGAAGACGCGCGCCGTTAGAGCCGTCGACGCCGTCGCCGTTAGTGGGGGAAGCGGAGGCGTCCGTACGCTAGATCATCAGTGGTGGTCCACGGCCGCGACGATCGGACGGTGGTGGCCGCAGGGTCAAAGCAGATCTCCCACCCGCCGTCCGATCGATCAGAAGCGGTCCAGGCCGTACAGTGCACTGTTCTATTAAGGCCCGCTGGGATGTGTTTTACTTGGACCACCACCACCACCACCACCATCATTACCTGGAATGTGTTTTAAATTTTTATTGATATTCACATAGCTAAAAAAAAATTTTAATTATGATTAAACATAAATAATATTATTTTTTAATTTTAAAATCAAGTTCAAATAAAAAACTAAAACTACTGGCAGAGTTGAGCCCGAATGCTATCAATATCAAACGAGCTCTGTTGTCATCTATTTATTTTCGATTATAGAGTTTTTAAATCGACGATGATCAACACCGTTGAATATAATCTATATCATTAATTAAAAATATCTAAAAATTAAATTTTAATTTTTTTCGACATTATTGATCTAATGATAAAAAAAATACTGTTGATATTATTTCAGCTCAACTCTTATTAGCGTACCATTTTATTAAGCGTCATCTGCCAATATTGAGTACAAAAAACTGAAAAGAAATCATGTAAATATACGGGTTTTTTTTTTTTTTTTTCCGTATTTTGTCGCTACATAACTATAATTTTAAATGAAATTTATTGTAATTTTTTTAACTATTTTATATCAATTCGCACAAGTTCAAAGTTGAATTTCCACATTCATCTGTGTAATGCCATAAATGCTTATATGTTACTATGCCTGTTTATTAAGATTATTAATTTCTAAATGATCTCCTACTAAATTAATTTTTATATAGCGCACTAGACTACTTAAAAATTCATTGTGGAGGTCTTATAATTTATTTATTACCTTCTAAGACATTCAAAATATTTGCTAAAAAAAAAATAAATCATATAATTCATAACTTAATTTATTTCTCTGTGAATCAAATAATACCTTGTTTTATATATATATATTCAACATTCAGCTAGAAGAGTAGATTACATGTACTTTTCTTATAATTTATTTTTAATATTATCAATAATTAAATATTAAATACAATGCATGAAATGTACAAAATACGTGAGATGCAACATATAATTTTTGGACGCTTAAAGAGGCTTTTAAGGGAAGGGGAAATGTTGTGATCATCTCCTTTGGATCACAAAAACATGATGCAGATCAAAGAAAGGGTGTTAGAGCATGCATTTGTTCCATCTACTAATTAGTATGATTGGGATATTCTCTTTTTTTTTTAAAAAAAAAGAAATTATTTTATCATAAGATTAGAAGGGTTTGAGGATAGTGGTGCGCACTACAAGGAACTTGTGATAGAAGTGCTTTTATTGTGTGTATTTTAATGGCTCTGAAACCAAGCTGGATATTTATCATGCATAAAAGATGGAGGAGATTGTGTAGTCCATGATGTTGGCATGGGCAAAAACTAAAAGCAATCAAAAAAAATATTTTTGGACCTGGGGCCTAATCATAGTACAGCACCACATGGGTCTTCTGAATTGTGTGAATTATTTTTATAGCATATTTGATTTACTAATTATATATAAATGACACAAAGTTGATTTTTCATGTGACTTCCTCTACAGGTTGGGAATTACATTCTGATCACTCTCTAAAATTGCAGTTTTTCAAAAATATTAACTTGAGTTTCAATTGAAATATTTCATATAAAAATATTCTGTTTCAACTCCTAGAAGCAAGCTTTCAGTTTTTGTATTTCATTATATGCTACAGTAAAATTAAGTTATAGTAACACATATTTATGACACTTTTGTATAAATGTCCTATCTATATTCCATCTATATTCAAAATTAGATTATAGAGATACATTTTGGGGACACATTATATATAGTAACACTAATAATAAATATCGGTATTTTTGTCAGCGACACTTTTTTTAAATTTTGGAAGCACTTCAAAATATCGCTATAACATAATTTTATTGTATTGATAGTAATATCTAGTGTAGTATTTGTTATAATTAACGTCTGTGTATGAAATTCTAAAATTTATAAGTAGAAGTGTTTTAAAATTTTACTGATACGGCGGACTAGGTTCGAGTAACAATCTCTCCGTACTCCACATTTAACTTGAAGACTATTCGCGCGAGAAATTTCTAAGCACCACTAAATTTAATCTGCCTAAAATTTATTATCATCGATCAAATAGAATCCACTCCAATTTAAGAATATATTAATAAACTTATATGATATTTTTGATAAAATCGTACGAAAATATTGCGGGGGAACCAAAGCATTCTCGTGCCTACAAACCATTAAATCCAACTATACGAAACCACTGTATGAACCCAAATCGTATTTGCTTCCGTGGTATTTTTCTCCTGAAGCCTAGGCCTGATATAAACAGGTCTAAGCCTAAAAAGCCATTGCAACCCATATGCTTATGATGGACCACATTTTTCGTCGCTTGTTATTGTTCTTCATTTATACGAACATATAGTTTACAGAGTCCTCTTTGAATCGTTGGCGATGCCCATTGGTTTTGATAGTTTTCGCCGTGCAAATTTATTCAATTCGATTACATTTGCCACCTTAATTTTCTTAAGACAAATGCAGATTCAGAACTAAAGTTAAAAGGCTGGTACGAAGCTTCAATGGTATCCAAAGCTGTGGAATGTATCCTATTGGCCGAATGAGATTAGGATAAACTCTCCAAATATGATGTCAAAATTTAACAATCAATATATATTTGTGTTTGGCTAAATTACAGAAAATCTTTCTGTAATATTCCTTTTTTTTACTTTATCTTCATATTTTTTTAAAAATCTACATTTTGTCCTTTCGTAATTACCGAAATATGCATTTACCCTCCCGCTATCACCATTCCGTGAGTGAAACTTCAATTTTTTAAAAAATATTATTTGATATACCCAAAATATCATTCAAAAATAATAAAAAATAAGTTAAAATCCATTCTCTTCGATATAAGATAAGAGCATTTTCGTCAATTTACCTCCCCCGTTAACGCCGTTGCCCCCTAAAGACAATTCGGCAATTACGAGGGGACAAAATATAGACTTTTAAAAAACAGAAATTTTTTTTATAATTTAGCCTTTGTATTTATTGGTGCACGAAAAATTGTCCCATCATGTAGTAGACGGTTCAAACCACGCACGAGTGAATGGGGCCAAAACACGTAGTGCACTAAAAGCTGAGTAAAATCCATCTAAAAATAAAAAAAATTTAGATGGAAACGGTCAGAACGTAGGATGCGATTTTCGCAGAACTCGAGACTCGCGCTCATTTCGAGAATCAAATCAAGAGAATCGATCGATAGCAAAATTCGATCAGCAGTCCAGCTTCGATTCGCACCCAACATTATTCTAATTTGCATTCGAAAAAGATATAAAAAATATATGAATGCGAATATTATTTCTTAAGAAATTCGACCATATGTATTCAACGGATAAGAAAGATATGAATAAAGCAATTTTTTAATTATCGTCTTATTTCTTTATTTTATTATTTGTTTTTTATTAAAATTACTTTTATATTTGTTAAATATTAAATTTTATTAAATAAAATATAGATATACACAGTTAGAAGGTGAGAGTGTGAACATTTAGTTGCATTTTCTATCTTATTCATACTAATTCTAGTTCATATTTATATATACATATTATTGTATATCATTATCTAAAAATTATTCGAATTCAAATTTATTTTTAACAAATATGGTAACGAAAATTTATCAACCGACATATATCCGCATCCAAGTTCGCATCAGTAGAAAAATATGATTTTGTAAAAAATTCAACCATTTTCATCTCTAGGTAAAGCATTTAAAGATATGCTTCTTTGTTTTATAATAGAGTTGCAGATATTGTATTTTAGATTTTACTTAAAAATAAATAAATAAAATCTATCATACTTTTCTTTATCGCAATTAACATATTCAACGTGCAATCTCAAATGAATTGAACTTTAAGATAGAGAGATATGAAAATTTTGCTATAAAGGAAATAAGATTTTATGCTCAAAAGCCAAAACTTAGATGGAGTGTTTCTATTAATTTCTACTGCAGATATAAATTGTTTGGAAGTTTATTATGAATTATATGATGTCTTTTTCAGTAAAAGTATTCAAAACGCACTTCATTAAATAACATTGGAGTGGACATGGACAGCATATATACATCAGTGCTATTTTGTTTAGCTTCTAAACAGATTCTTTTTTGTTTGAAAAAGAAAAAAATTAATAATAAATAGCTGCTTAGTAGCAAATTAGAAGCCTAAAGATTTAAATTAGAGTAGGAATTGTGCTTCTGGCGAATACCATTACTATTCATAGAGAGAAAACCTCCAAAGTTCTCTAAGCTTTATCTGATTTATAATTCAGACACTTCAAAAACATTTCAATTTATCCAAAAAAAAAAAAAAAAAAAAGAAAAAAAAGAGAGGAATGCTTTAATACACCATAAGTATTAAAATCTTATCGGATTTGTTGGCTATTTATTTATGAATTAAATAAGTCTAACTTTCTGCCTCGTGACAATAGGCCCAGAAGACTAATAAGTTGAGTTGGGTGAGCCTAATAAATTGAGTGGGACTGCGGTCCACAATAAACCTAACGGCAAGAGGCCCAACAATAGACCCAACGTCCAGATGGATTGAGTCCGGTCGAGACCCGTGGGCGTTGTGTCTGTACACTTTAAGTGAATTGGTTACGTATTTCTAACAGCTTAAGCTTGCACGGGTTCGATTCCCACACGGTGCAGATATTGGGAAGGAGATTGTTGGCTATTTATTTATAGATTAAATAGGTCCAACTAATAAGTTGAGTTGGGTGAGTCTAATAAGTTGAGTGGGGCTGCGGTCCACAATAAACCTAACGGTAAGAGGCCCAACAATAGACCCAACGTTCAGGTGGATTGAGTTCGGTCGAGACCCGTGAGTGCTGTATCTATACGCTTTAAGTGAATTAGTTGCGTATTTCTACCCGCTCGAGCCTTTAGAATTAATGGTTAGCGCCAACGATCCGACAGAATTATGCTTCAGTATACTAAGTAAAATTTAGATGTTTTATTTTTCTAAAAATGTGGTTGAGACGCGGTACGATTTTAGAAATGATCTACTATTGAAATATATGTACCAATTTAGAGGGCATTTTGATCTTTGCGGGATGTTTTGGTTCATAAACTTATAGTTGGTGTTTTCCAACCAAGGATAATATTCTAGACTTTTCAAATACCTACTACAACAATTGAAATTCAAATTACATCCAAACTGCAAATTTAATTTAGAAACAACATATAAAACTTAATTTTGAATCAAATTTATTTTTTAAATAGAAAATACAATTTCAAAGTAAAACTTTCGGTTCATATTCAAAATTTCAATTTAAATAAAAAATTTTAATTTAATTTTTTAAAATTCAAAGTACCGTTTAGATTCCAATTTAAAAGTTGAATTTAAATTTCAAAATCAAAATTTTACATGACAATACCATATTCAAAAATCAAATTTAAATTCAATAATTTTTTTTGAAATTGAATACCTAATATTTAGATTAACGTGGATCCTAAGTTAGCAGTGAATCTGATCATGCGCTCGACGCCCCGGCTAAGTAGCTCTTTCGTATAATTTATTTTTATATTTTTTTTTGACGAAATTTATTACTTCACACCATTTTAATGATAACATATTATTTATTTATTTATTTATTAAATGATAGTGAATTATAAATAGTCTCAGCGTTTCTTCCGGTCTATGAACAATGGCAAATAGCGAACCGACGCGTGTCCTACTAAACTGGGACCCGCTTTAGAAAATCATGCTCGGTGTTCGGATTGGCGCATCTGATTCCACTCCTCTGGAGAAAACATTCGGAGAACCTGGTCCACTACGTCATTCCCAAATAGCCCTTCGATCAGTATCTTCAATCTCAACCCCTCATTAAATTACTTATAATTTTTGAACGGTGTAGATCAAAAAGCTTATAGGGTCCATGACAACGTCAGTGCACCCGGTTCACGGTAATTTCCAGATTGCTTTTCCCCATTCCCATTTCTCTCGGCGTAACACCTCGAGATTCGAACCCTCGGCGTAACACCTCGAGATTCGAGAAAAAGGTGTCGATTTTCTCTCTTCATCTTCTTCTTCGATTCATACCCCATGCATTGCGATTAATTAGCTATTTGTTTAATCTTGGTGAGCTGTGAAAATTTCGATTTTGGGTGGAAATGGTGAACAAATTCACGTGGGGATTTGAAAAGATCGTAAATTTGTTGTTAGATTTGTTTTTTTTTCTTGGAAAATTTTCAAAAAGTCCGGTACAAGTGTCTTTATTTAAATTGATATTGTTCGTTAAATCAATCTTTTTACCCAACAATTTATTTTATAATATAAACTTGTTTATAATTAGCAACTAGTATGCTGTATCTGTTTTCTAACATTTTTATGATTGTAGATTTGGGAGCTTAAAGAGCTGGAAATTTTCCTTGTAAGATCTTCATGTTGTGCTCAGTAAATTTTACATTTCTGAAGTTAGTGAATGAATGTTGTATTATTTGTTTGGAGTTTCTATGAAGTTGGTGGTAAAAATTCAATGATCTTGTTACACATATGAGGATCTGATACTGATTGAAACCATCTTTCAAGTAACTTATATTCTTTCCCTAGTTATAATTAGCAACTAGATTTGGGAACTTAAAGAGCTGAAATTTTTCCTTCTAAGATCTTCATCTTGTGCTCAGTAAATTTTACATTTCTGAAGTTAAGCTATTGTTGTATTACTTGTTTGGAGTTTCTATAAAGTTGGTGGTAAAAATCCAATGATCTTGTTACGCATATGAGGATCTGATACTGATTGAAACCATCTTTCAAGTAACTTAAATTTTTAAAGAGAAGCGATTGAGGTGTGATTTGGAGCAGTGATTCCTTTATTGTAATGCTGTTCTTGTAGTTAGTCAAGTTTGGTCTGGTCATTATCATTCTTTTTCCTACCATGTGTATATTTGCATGCAGACTTATTGAGTTAATGGTTTAGAACTTTACATAGGATTAGAATCTTGTCCTCCTAGTATTATTCCTATTCTCTGCAGAGTGCAATTGCTTTTGTTGCTGTTTTTCACTTTCTGTGTATATATTTACTTACATGGCAAATCCTCAAATGGCTCATTTTGAAGTATTGATCTTCAAATTTGGGTAATAAATCCCTTCTTTTTGGGTTTCTTCAGTTTTTCTTCTTTGAACTGTTTCTTTTGTACTCTCGTGATCGACAGAAAACCATAATTGATGTGTCTCGACATCTCGATTGCAGTTATGCTTATGAACTATAGGTTTGTTGGCTCTGTTGGGCTCTGACAAAACACTATCAATGATTTTAGGATCAAGAACTGTTTAATTCTGGGTGTGACGCCGAATTGAAAATTCACAAATTTTATGCATTTTATAGTTCGAGTTAAGTCATTTAGATACAATGTGTTTGTTTCTTCATGACTAAATCACACTTTTTAATTTACCATTTTCGGGGGCAGTGTGATCTATATGTTATCACCAATTAGGAATTTACCATAACTCCTTATTGCTGGGCTTTGGCTTATCTCGTCGACACGTCGGTGGACTTATATACATCAAGCATGTTGTATACTGGGAAAGTTTAAGAAGATTAGGAATGATGTTTCTAATAATGTATCCGACTGGTATTCTTTCGATGTGGTTTTCCCGTGGCATTGTCATGCTTATTTGGCTTGTTGATATCCTTCTTTGGATTCTCTTGTAGAAGGGCAAATCTCAGCTACAGGTTTCACCGTGATCGGTATAATGAATAAACTTTTTAACTGCTGTGATCAATTCGGTTATTTGGGACAAGCACGCTTCGCCGGTGGGCACATCTGGGCTTTTAACATGCGTGTCTGGTGGCGTTTTATACCGACAGTCGACTTCCGAGCGTAAGGCGCCTTCAAAAGCTGAAACTGTCGGCGAGGAGCAGCAGAAGTTGCTGCAAACTGATTCAGGTCAAAAGCAAGGCGTCGCTTCAGAAACCCGCGAAATGAGGATCGTCGACAATGCTGTTCAATCTCATAATGTAATTCAGAATTCTTCGAATATCAATGTTTACTGTAGGCTAAGAGGTTGATGGAACAAGAAGAAGAAGAATGTGCTGATGTTTCTCTGGCAGAGCTTGTAAAGGTTAGTGGCAACTGCAAGTTCTAAGCCTCAAAGTGGAATGTTGGAGATCAATTTCTTTCTCCTTAGTCCAGGGAGAAAAAATAAAATGTATACAGCTCAATTTGTTTGTTGAAGATTGATTCAGAAGATTAAGGTAATTTCTCAGTTTATGCAATTTGAATATTTTCATACACACAAGTTTTTCAATTTGAACTTTTGAAATTTAATCCTACTGATTAGATTAATGAACTGGACAATATATATAACTTGTAATTTTCTTATTTAATTAGTTTTGTTATTTACCAAATTAGATAGTGTCCAATATGCTGAGTATCCAACTCAAAAATTATATATTGAATATGAAAGTTGAATTTGGTTTGTAATGTAAAATTTTGATTTTGAAATTTAAATTCATATTCTAAATTTTAATCTAAAATTGTACTTTTTAATCTTAAAACCGAATGCTAATCTTTTATTTAAATGAAAATTTTGAATTTGAACTGAGAAATTTATTCCAAATTTGTATTTATATTTAAGAAAACTTAAATTCACATTTAGATGTAATTAGAATTTCATTTATCATTGTAGGTGTTATCCGAATAAAAAATATTCAGATTCCGTCGGATATGAATACAGATATGATTTTAAAGAGTCAAAATTATTCGAATATTCAAAAAATTAGATATGGATTTGAATATTTGGATTTTTTAATATTATTATAGTTTATATTAATAAGTTAAATAAATTACATCCTAATATCCAATTCTTCAATATTATGTTTTCAAGTTTCTAGATATGTAAAAAAAAAAAAAAAAAATCTAAATTGTTGGATTGGGATATTGAGTCGTATTTACATGCAAACATCGTCGAAGAGTCTCAATCTCAAGGAACTAATTTTGTTCCCTGGCATCCAACCATGAACAAATGGTAAAGAAACGCCTCGGAATGTTTCAGGTCCTAAATTGTCGCCTACTGCTCTCTCTCAAAGGCCAAAGCTCCACCCACCACCTCCCATTTACTTGATTAATTAGTTAGATACCAATATGCCAAATATAAAATATATTTATTTATTTATTTATTTATTTATTTATTTATTTATATGTAATAAATTATTATTATTATTATTATTATTATTATTATATGTGGTTATTAAAACATATAAAATGAACCCTAACCCACCATTTCTAATATTTTCACCGTTCCCTTTTAAAACCAACCCCTTCTCCCTCTCCTCTCTCTCTCTCTCTCTCTCTTTCTCCCTCCACCCAACTCTCTCCTCTCCCACTCTTCTCCACTCTACATTGCGAATTTACAACCCCCCTCTCTCTCTCTCTCTCTCTCTCTCTCTCTCACACACACACACACACACACACACACATTGGGGTTCTCTACTTTGTTTCCCTCTTCTTCGGCTTTGGGGCGATGTGGTGGGAGGTGGTGCACGCGCGAGCCGCGGCGGCGGCGGAGGAGGAGGAGGTGGCGGAGGACGCTGCGGCGGCGGCGGCGGCGGCGGCGGCGGAGGCGGAGATGGCGGGGCCAGGGGTGAGGTGGGGGCACACGTGCAACGTAGTCGAGGGGGGGCGGTTCGTCTACGTCTTCGGTGGTTACGGCGCTAGCAAGTGCCAGACCAACGACGTCCATGTCTTCGACACCGGTGAGCTCCTCGATCGGATCCTCCGATTCCCCCCCACCCCACTCCTATGGTTTATAATTCGTATTATCCTTTTGATAAAGGTCTCTTTTTTAATATGTATGTTTGTGGTAACAGACCCTTTTCCCGGATGAAACCATTTGGTGAATGAATGGCTCTGTTAGTTTGTATAATCTCTGCTTCTTGAGTCATTTATTAGGTTTGGAGAAATGGGTGTGTTCAAAATTGGATTTTTTTTTTTTTTTTTTTCCGTTCTGAATTTGCAATGCATGCCACTACATACCACAAAGCTTGAATTTTGGGTTCTTGTATGTCTCGTTCCTTTTTTCTATTGGTATGGCACACTGAATTGCTTCTTATCATCCATAACTCGAAAGCCTAATTGTTCTTAAACCACTGCATATTCAATTGCCAGTTTCTCAGACCTGGAGCAAACTGCCGCTGACGGGCAATCCACCTTCTCCAAGGGACAGCCATAGCTGCACCACTGTTGGGAACAAGCTGTATGTCTTCGGTGGAACTGACGGGAAAAAACCGCTCAAAGACTTGCATATTTTAGACACCTGTAAGTAAAGATAACTTTGCATGATTGTTGTTTTATATAGTGCAATTATGTTAAGGAAATGTTGTTATTTAACAGCTCAGTAATTAGTTATCCAAAATATGCTTCTTTCGGATTTGTCTCAGTTACTCGTCAGAGAAAATTTGATAATTGCGTTTGCAAACTATATGAACAGCTTCCAATGCATGGTTTCAACCAACTGTAGAAGGCAGAGGACCAGATGCACGCGAGGGGCATACTGCTTCCCTTGTAGACAGATGGATTTTCATATTTGGAGGCTGCGGGATATCTAGTGATACTCATCAAGAAGTATATTATAATGATCTTTTCATGTTGGACACAGGCGAGATAACTCTTGATCTTTTTTCAGTAACTTCTTGTTTGTTATAAAAGCATTGCAAGAGTTAGGAATTTCTTGTCCTGTAATAAAGCAATTTTGGACTTGTCTGAGTTGCTGTTGGGATCTTTAAAAATTAATTTAATTTCACTCAGTTTACATAAAAAATTCTTGTGCATATTTATTACGGTCTTGTTTAAGCACTGTTCTTACTGTATTCATGTCAATCAACAATTGGCTTTCGGTGTTGGTGAACTGCTTTTTGCTGCTTCTCAGAAGAACTGATCTGGAGGCATGTTATGACATCCGGCAACCCTCCTTCGGGCCGTGATAGCCATACTTGTTCGTCATGGAGGAACAAACTTATAGTGATTGGCGGTGAAGATTCTTCAGATTGCTATTTATCTGATGCTTACGCACTAGACACAGGTACCTGCATCATTTGTCGGGACAATCCATGATATTTAGAAGTAAGAATTTATAAGTCGTATATTGTGTTACAATCGGCATGCAACTATAATAGTACTTTTCTCATACAGAAACTCTTGCATGGGAGAAAATGATTACAGCAGGACAGGCGTTTCCACCTCGTGCTGGGCACACAACTATGACCATTGGAAGTAATTTATTTGTATTTGGGGGCTTCAGAGATGATAGGAACCTTTACGATGACCTTTATGTACTTGATGTTGGTACGTAAACTAGATGTCATTGACTATTTTCCCTGTTCAGAAGTCAATAAGGTAAAGGTGAAAAAAGAGATGAACTATGCCAAATTAGGAAAAGGACAAAGGATATTCCTATTGCTGGGTTGAAATTATCATATAACAATGTTTTCCCTAAAAAAATTTTCTTTTTGTGCATAGGAAAGAGTGTGGTTGCAAGATCATTTGCTGGAAAATTACCATGTGGACTGCTGGAAAATTTTAACTTCAAGCTATAGAACCGCCACAGTGCTTCCAGTCACTTGTAAAGCTTTTCATATCAACAATGATTTTAATGAATTTTCCATGTAGCAGCTAGGGAATAGGTTTATTCATCTTGGGCAAAGTTTGAGCATATTCCTTGTTGTTCTATAGGAAACATGACATAATATCGTTTGTTATTTTCTCCATGGGGCTCTTACATATATTTTCCTGCAAATCATCTATTTGCATATATAACCCTCTAAAATCTGAATTATCATATATTGAAACTGCAGTTTCTTATAAAAGTAGCCTTATTGTTAGACAAGAGTCTAGCAAACTCACAGGGAGAAGTCTGTTTCGTGTTAGAAAAGATATTTTTTAAAGAGAGCTAATTTCGTAAGTACAAGGAAATACGGACAAAAATGAAGTTTGAAGAGCATGCTTAAAAATTATGTAAGTTTTGGTACGGGTGGATACGTAATGTCTCTTTTTGAAAATGTAAGGTACTTTATATATAAGAAAATTCAAGTAGTTTCAGGGTGTGCATGCAGATAGACGTACTTGGAGCAGATTGACGCCTGTAAACCAGGGACCTTCTGCACGTTTTTCTATGGCGGGTGATTGCTTGGATGCATCAAAAGGAACACTCGTCTTAATTGGCGGGTGCAATCAATCTCTTGAAGCACTTGATGACATTTATTATTTACATACAGGTTAGCTATATCCCTTCAATGGTTCACATATTCAGTAATCTATTATGCTATCACGCCGTTCTCAAAAAGAAACCGTATGTGAGACTCTTGCGTCATACGGCTCCATCCAGTCAGTGTCTCCTTTGCAAATTGTTGATGTTCTACTTCTTTTATCTACTAATAGATATGCCGATAATAAATGGATTGCTTGATGAAAGGAGAGAGAGGATGTCCATCAGGAGAGAGTTGAAGAGGAAGTGCCAAGAAGAATATCTTCCAAAAGAACGATCGAAGAAGGATAACAATGCACCTCAGATTGGGTTGGGAGTTGACTCGATTCAGCTTGAGAATATGCAGCAGTTTGGTCAGTCAGGTATAACGAGATACAGACCAGAGTCTCCAGTTTCAACAATGATTCAACAATGCATGCTGCCTTCCCTCAAAAAAAAAAAAAAAAAAAAAAAAAAAAAAAAGAAGAAGAATGATTCAACAATGATGGTTCGCATGCTTTGCCGTTTAGCTGCTATTTAGATGTGCATGCTTTGTCTTTTAGCTCCTATTTATGCCTCTTTATTTAATTTTATTTAACTGTGCTATTATTGAAGGGCTTTATAACTGTCTACTGTAACAAAAAAGAGACCACACATCATATTGTTTAGCCTACAATAAAAACCAAGAACCTTCTCCTGTATCAAAGAAGTTCACGTCCTATAATCACTTTAAGTGAAAGATCTCTGGATGTCCACATATTTCTAAAGAGCACTGCAAAAGAGCAAAAGGAAACTTTTGTTTCACTTGGATGTTTCTTTCTTGATGCAAGAAAGATATAATGTTGTTGCAGAGGAGTTTATGTTTTCCCAACACTTGGGAGTTTGACATATAATTGTTCAGCTAAGAGCTGTTGTCCTCTTCAGGCACAAAGGCGCGTCATCCCAAGGCCGCAAGAAAAATCGAATTTGAAGCTAGAATTACGAATATTAATCACCATGGATATGCAATGGAAACGGTTATTGGTGGGAAGGTGTTTCATGGCTTGCTATTCTCTTGCACATCAATCCCTTGTCAAGGCAATGATGCTAATACTAACGAGTAAGTGAACATTTTGTCTCATGTGTGGAGCAACTCAATTACTTTCACCGATTAACTTAGATGTTTGAAATGTTCTCAGGAAAGTGGCAACGGAAGCTGGGCATTTTAAAGAGAGCATGCAGCAACCTACTGTTAATGACGAGAATCCTGTCCGACAGCAAGTGGAAAGCTCGGAACAGGTAATTTAACATGGCTTAGTTTTCGAGATTTTCACATGACATACTTGAAAGAATTAGAAGATATCTGTTCTTTTTTTCTTTTTTCCTCCTTTCTCAATACTTTTCTAATCATCATGGGGAGTTTACACATGCACTCCCATGTACACTCATGCACCTGCACACACGCATTCATGCATATGACATTGAAAGGTGGGAACATTGACTGTCATCTATGTGTCACGGACATTTCTATAAACCTCACGTGTCCGTGTCGGACGCTCATGTGTCCGTGTGGGACTCTGGACGAGCATCTAAGATAATAAATGTTTTAATTTTTTGATAAATACATACAAAATTTTTTGGACAATATAAATAAATTATGTATGGTGAATTTTTTTTTTTCTAAATATATGAACTATCAATTAAATTTAAATTTAATTTCATTCGTATAAGAAATATAATAATATTTTACTAAAATTTATATATATATATATATATATATATATATATAGAGAGAGAGAGAGAGAGAGAGAGAGAGAGAGAGAGAGTAATGCTCCTATACTATTGATAGTATTAGGGCCTTACTACTATAGTCCCATTTTTCATTTTAAGGTGTTCAAATCAACGATCCACACCGTTAAATATGATCTAGGATATATGAAGTTCTCAGTTATTTTTTTTATAATTTTTCGACATAGTTTATTTTATGATCAAACCATTTCAAAATTATTAATTTTCAATGGCTACTATGGCGAGTTTGTAGTTTAACGGTGTAGAAGAATTTAAATTTATTCAAATTTTGATAGAAAATATTTTAAACCATTTAAATCAAGATCAACATTCTTGATCTTGAATTCAAAAGTGCTATCCTCAAATTTTAAAGATTGTTCAATTTCCACCGTTCATTTCGACATGATTTACTTACTAAGTAAACGATGTCGAAAAATTCTAAATTTTTTTTTCTAAGAACTTCATATACTCTAGATCATATTTAACGGTGTGGATCGTTGATTTGAACATTCTAAAATCGAAAATGGGACTATAGTAGTATGGCCTAAATACTATCAATAGTATGGGAGCATTACTATATATATATATATATATATATATATATATATATATATATAGAACTAGGCTACTATATTATTAATAGCACAAAGTCATTGGTGCTATTGGGTTTTTGACCCTTGGATAAAGGAATGTACGGTTAGGATGATAGTGGGCCCCCTAGGGTTTAATGGCTAGTTGAGAAATAGTATAATCTAAGGGGTGGAAATGATCAAAGAGATAGATCTAACGGCAAAAATTTTGGTAGCACCAAGTGCTTTATACTATCGATAGCATAGTAGCACTATCTCTCTCTCTATATATAGAGTTGAGCTGGAATGCTATCAGGAGCAAACGGGCTCCATTGGCACCTATTTGTTTTCGACGATGGAACTTCCAAATCGACGATCAGCACCATTGAACATGATCTATGCTACTGAAAGTTTCTAGAAACCAATTTTCAAATTTTTTCAATATCATTGACCTAATGATCAAAGGGTTGCGAAATTTATAATTTTAATGTTTGTTTGTTTAACGGTGTAAAAATATGTAAGTCATTGAATTTTAGTTAGATTTTTTTTTTAACTATTTAAAATAATATATATACTCTTGATCTTGATTATAAGACTCCTATCATCATTTTTTGAAGATATTTATTTTCAGTCGTTCATTTTTGTGTCCATTTGATGGACAAGAAAAAAATATCGAAAAAATATGAAATTTTATTTTCAGATAGTTTAAATGGTTTATATCATATTTAACGGTGCCGATCGTCGATTTGGAAGCTCCATCATCGAAAACAAATCGGTGGCAACGGAGCTCGTTTGCTATTGATAGCATTCCAGCTCATCTCTCTCTCTCTCTCTCTCTCTCTCTCTCTCTCTCTATATATATATATATATATATATATATATATATATATATATATATATATATAATATTATATTTTATTAGTAATGTCTATGTTTTGTCTGTGTCGTAAGTTTTTACAAGTTGCTGAGTCGCCGTGTCCGTGACGTTTAGACTGTCATTGTTATCGTATCGTTAACTATATTTTTCTTGCAGCCAGCAGGAAATTTGGAGTCCCAACCAGATTCATATGCAGAGGTAAGGAATGAAGTAACGAACTGTGCAAATGAAGTCCACAATGAAAACCCACATGAAAGTGCACCTCCTTCAGCTATCGAAGCACGAACTTCATTGGCAAGTGAAGGTATGAAATGTTTAGTTCATCTTGAAAGACTTGTATGCAGATTTTATTACTAGCGCATGGAAAAGTAGAAAAGCGGCAAAAGAACCAGTCCCAGTGGGTGAATAGTTTCGTTTGTATTATTTAGTGTATGCACATTTATAGGTCGAAATACAGAGTAAAGTGTTGCTTCAATAGGAGTATGCATTAGTTTACAAAGATAAACTTAAGCATAGATAATGTTCTTTTGGAAGTTCAAACACTGGTCCATTAAATTTTAAAATGGCCTTTATTTTCCCTCATTCCAGCTCCAGAGGCCAATGAATAGCAATGCGGGAGCAGCAGACCGGCACAAGAGCCAAGATGAGACATGGGAAAGATCTCTTGAGGAGATCTCTGAGGCAGCCCAACCTACAGTTTATCAGAGGTAACTCGGTTCTGCGAATGACTGCCCTAAATCCCTCTTAAGATAGCGAAAGGCTTTGACGCAGCTTGTCATCAATGTTGTATATGTTGTCTTTTCTCCTGTTTTGAGCATTTAACTATGTATGGTGTTGAAGTGTAGAAGGCATCAGTTTCAGCAAATGCAGTTGCTCTTTTGTCCTTGTTAGTTAGTAAAACCATGGAAGCATGGCTTTGGCAAGCAAAAAGCTATTGTACGACGGAGCCTCGTATTTTACCGTATTGTAAGTTTAACCTGGTAATAGGTTTCATCCACTCTCATTGGCGATCCGTTTGGGCAATCTGAGAAGAACTATAGAAGACAACTAGCATGTTATTTATGTCATCATGAGGGTGAAAACAGTAATTAATTATTACCCTGTTTAACTTGGCTTGAGAACCAAAATGGGGATAAACCAAATTGCTCTCCACTAGTGCATTGTTGTAAGACACGTAGATAGTCCTTAAAATCAGGAAATAAATTGCACTTGTAGATCAGAATTTAGGTGCCTTGATAGCTAATCAACACATCGAATCAGGCGAATTTTCATACTAAACCTTCTGAAAAGATAAAGATGCACAAGCAAACTAGCAGAAATTCAAATAGCTATGATCTTATATAGAAACTAGTCTGGAGATCCATTCAATTGATATGCACCTCCCACATTAAGCTATGTTGTAGATACATAATCAGAGAATCTTTAGTCAACTGATAGTCGAAGCATGTCCTCCCAGAAAAAGAAGACAAGTGTGTATACAATACATCCTTACAAATTACTCATGTTTTAACTTTTAAACAGCATGCAGCATATCATTTGCCCTCGCCGCCACCAAAAAGGTAGTTGAGGGAAGAGCCACCTCCCGGAGCAGCGTGCACCTTAGTTGAAGGTCGATCCTGACAAAGAAGAAATTTAGTATTACCACCCCACTCAAATAAAGAAAAAGAGGCAACATAAGCTATATGCTTGCGTCAGTTAGTATCTTTATAGTAGTAGCTAACACAAAGGATTAGATGTAGCAGAAACGCCAATGTTTACCTTTCATTCTCGTGCTCTTCAACTAATTCCAAAGTTCACCTTCTTTTACTCTCGTGCTCTTCAACTAGTTCACTTCTTATGACTAGTATAACAATTCCATATTGTTTTCTTACATATATAATTGGAGAAGCAATTCACAAAAATTAGAGAACCAGAGTCTTCCAAAACAGCAAGAAAGAAGAAGAGATGTATATGCTTTAGCGGTAAAGCAGTGTTAGCATCAGTTTTGTTCAGAAATTGCGACATTACAAGAATTCCATCCAAACAAGAAGGATACACATGGCCATGGTAGCAGAATCATGCTGGTATTAGCATCACTGTTGCTATATTAAATAGCTGAAACTTTTAGCACAAATTCAAAGATTCCTGTATCACACAGTGCGTCTGCACGGGCCGCGAGCGAAAAAGCCCGTCGATGGGATAAATTTGAACTGGGAGTGCACAAAATAGGAATGGCTTATAAGCCCTATTCAAAAATATAAGCCGAGATGTTATTATAGTTGAATAACTTAATATTTGAACTGAGAAATTCAAGGTTGCTAAGAGGGTGATAGTGAAATTATCCCTTTCTCTTGACACCCAGACCAGCTGCCCTTCCCTACTACTACATTTCTTCTCATTCCTCTAAACTTATTTGCCATGGCACCCCCTGTCTTTCTCCTATGGTGGTTGCATCAGCTTGCTTACTTACCAGCTGCAGATGCAGATTATCCACAAGTTGAATGGAAAGTGGAAAGTTCCAGCTAATTGAATTGAACCAACAAGTTCATACCGTAATGAAATTGCCACTGTTCTGGCCATCGGCACGGAAATAGTTGTTTGCCTGGCAGCCTTGGATGCCTGCCGGTATCTGTTTGCTTGCGTCGACCAGTGGAGGCGAAGCCGGCTTCTGAACAGGTGCAGGTGCAGGTGCAGCATTCTCAGCTGGTTTGGGAGCCTCGCCACTTCCAAAAAGGTAGCCCAAGGAACTCCGACCTCCTCCGCTGCTGACTCCGCGGCCCATCTCACCGGTTGTCAAGCCCCGATGCTGTGCAAAACCAAAAGACTTCGCGAGTTTTCTTGGGAAAATGAATGCATTTCAAAACTATCACACACCCCCAAAAACTGAATTTTCTCACACAAGCAATGGCTAAAAGAGTAGCTCATAGAAAGAAGAAACAAATGTAGGCGCAAATACATAGGCTCTATATTTCCAAGGATGTAGGAACAAGTTTTAGCTTCGGACCAGTATACAAACAAGTATGCAAAAGACCTTTATTAGGTGCTTTATAGTATCATTAATATAACATGACTGATGATTAGTTGATTACTTGATTGATTAATAGGATTAATCAGATGATCACCATTTTCCATCCAACATAATATTTAAGAGAACAGCAAGGGAGATAATTTAAAGGCTGATTCTATTGACATTTCCACCAACAAATCACCTAAAATATGGGGAAAAAAAACTTAATTTTGAGAGAATGCAATCTTATATAATTTGTCTTATAACAATACAAAGGAGGTTCCTTCTCGTTTTTGCTCCTTTTAAAGTGCAAATATATTTCAAAATATGATATCACCTTCTACCAAATTCTACTACATAAATGGCGCCCAAATTTGCAAAAAATTGGTGTGTTTTTGGCATAAAAATAAAATTTAGGTTTTTTTTTTCACTCAGATCTTTTCCTTTCTACTGTAAAATTAAGGCCTAACGCGACAGGTCACACAAGTACAACACAAAACACAAGATTAACAGAACCGAAGCAATAAACGGAAATTTGCATTGGGGCAGATAAAATAAATTGCACATAAAATTTTCCACGATTCGAACCAAATCAGAGGTACCAAAGCGGGAAACTAGGATGAAAACCTTGTGGCCTCATTTCCTTAAAAAAAGCCAACGAGATTCACATGGAGAAGGGAACACAATCCAAAATCTACTCCATAAACCAATCCCATGAAATACCATTAGATCAGAAACAGGTAAAACACCAAGAACACTCATAATCTCGCCGCCATGGCTCGCGATCACCCAAAAAAAAAACCCTAAAAAACACCGTTTTCAGCAAAGTAAAAGGGAGAAAAGCGATCGAAAGGAGCGTCGGAGACACAGATCTAAGGTTAGGGATAGGGGTTAGGGTTTCATACCTCGGGTGTCGATCGGAGGAGAGGTGGTGTAGCTCGGAAAATGGGAAGCAAAAGAGGAAGATGAATAAAGGAGAGGGAAATGGGATGGGTTTAAAAAAAAGAAAAAAAAAAAAGAAGAGAGAGAGAGAGAGAGAGAGAGAGAGAGAGAGAGAGAAAAGGAAATACTATCGTCTCTGGACCGAGTCAAGTGCGTGGGGCCCACCCCGCATCAAACTGTTGCGCCGCATAAAGAGATTATGCTTGTTTTTTCGATCAGGGCCGTTCGTTCCACCGCCGGAGCGCTCGGATGCTGTGTCGCATAGATGTTATGGTGCGATCGTTCGGATGAGGGGGGCCGTGGGAAATTTGGTGTCGCATGTGCGGTGATGGGGACCCACCCACTGTCGTCGGTTGAGAGTGACGGGACGTTACGGCGTTCGGTGGGGTTGGTGTTCCTACTGGGGCCCACCATCCATCCGGTGGGCCGGACCGATTTAGTACGCCCCAAAACCCGGTAAATTAGGTGGGCCGAATTGGGCCGCACTATTAAATTCTTAGCCGATCGGGCCGATTAGAGTTTTGATGAGCAGTGCAGTTACACAAATCAATTATAAAACAAATCTCTATAACATTTTACTTCTAACATCCCACTAAAACACAAAATAAATACTACAAAATGTTTCAATGAAACATGAAATGCCCAGATAAAAAAAATACTTATTTTCCCTTCGCTAGATGTCAACTCGCACGCACCTCATAAGAATGTAATGATGGTGCAGAAGTAAATTTGGCAAACTATACAAAAAGATATTGATGCTTGTAATCTCTCACAAATTTCTAAATAAGCGTAAATTTGGCTTCTAAATCTCATAAAAGCCGACGAAATATATATATATATATATATATAGAGAGAGAGAGAGAGAGAGAGAGAAAGAGAGAGAGAATTAGACTGGAATACTATCGATACCAAGTCATTAGTGCTGTCAATTTTTTAACTATTAGATTAAAAAATGTGCGGTTACGATAATAGTGATCTCCTAGGTTTAATGGGTGATTAGTTGAATAGTAAAAATCTTAAAGGACCACTATAATTCCAACTGCACATTTTTTATCCAACGACTGAAAACTTGATAGCACTAATTGCTAAGTACTATTGATAATATTCTAGCCGCACTATATATATATATATATATATATATATATATATATATATATATATATATATATATGCATCTTTGTACATATATAAGTGGCTTAGGAGACCTGGGTCGAGGGGATGTTCGCGATCTCCACCAATAGCTTGTGTAAAGCTTGCGGTTTTGAGAAAAACGGGGAATGGTCGGAGCCCTTCATCCTGAACACTTTTTCGGCATGGTTAGAGCTACACATGCTCTGTTGCAGCGAGAGAGGTATTGCATTGTCCTCCGTGGTCTCTATATAGAACTTCCTCACTGAGCCGAACTTCTCGCCGGTGAGAGAGAGTTTCTCCAGCACGGGGGCGAAAGGGATGGGACGCATAGAAACCAACGCCAAGGATACATCCTAAGGGAAAACAGAGGGAGAGAGAGAGAGCATATGAGAAGCTCAAAAACGATATATCGGCATTAGAAAGCTTAAAGTTGTTTCAGTACAACAGTTCGAGCCTAAGCATTCCAAATCACTCCAACTACTTCTTGCTGCATCGGACTAAGAAGCTTCAATGCACAGCTTCTTCGATTTTTGGTGATTTTGAAGCTCAGTTTAACTTTCTGCTACAGCAAAAGCTCTCCAAACATCATTGTATGCCGAATGCCTAGCTGCTTATCGCCAGGCCAGAGGATGCATTGAATAAGATATATTTTGGTTTTAAACAGAGGAACAAACCTTAGCCGGACTCTGGTTAAAAAGCAGATCTTTTACAAAAGCCTTGTCGAGATTGATAGCTGTAGGAGGCTGCTCCTTGCCATTTGAATACACAAATACTTGGGCTTGTCGGAGAAGATCATTTGTATCTGCCTAAAATAAAAAAAGAAAAAAAATTGATACATCAGCTTCAATGAGATATCCTAAAGTAAACAAAGTGAGTGTGGGTCCGTTGATTTCAACCAATTTGGAGAATAAATTGATCGTTTCGGGGTTTTAATTAATGGAATATTTTTAATTTGGAATCTCTACTTGGCTATTCTGGTATGCAGAAGTTTCATGAAAAGTAATTCATAGGAGAAAACGTCACTCAAAGATCCAAAACATTGTCCTACAAGGAAATTTTTTTATGAGGCATAGCAAATGCCTTTATGAGAGGAAGAAAGAAAGATTGGATTAGTACTTGCTGTTGGAACATATCAAGAGTACTTTGGCCATTTGTCAGCATTGCTGCACAGAGGAAAACAGCTTTCCCAACCTTAGAGGGGAGCATCTCCATTGCGTAGGATATACAAGCACCACCAATATCATGCCCCACCAATATCACCTGCTGAATGAATAGTGTGGTCAGAAATGAAGCCTCTTTAAACCGAATTACCATGACAATTAAAAAAGATGCATACTCATGAGAGACCATCATAAAGTGTAAACCAAATTACCAACCTAATCCGATCCTATTTGGTTCATTTGGTTGTATAGTAAGGTCTAACGGAGAACGTATCAGCATGTACGCATATCAAGTATGAATAATCTAACAAAAGGATATGTAAACCTTGGAAGAATATTAGGCCCAAAGTTCAACGAGAATGATGATGTATGCAAACACAGAGATGACTCAAACAACAGTGTATGATAATTTTCTAACTTCTATGAACCACGTCAAATAATATGAAAGAACAGCCGTAAGCATTCCATTTACCTCTTGTTAAAATGCTTCTTTCTTGTTTTAAAAAAGCTCAATAATGACGAACAAAAATTAGTAGCAAAAGTGAAATTGGCTTTTCAGTACCATCAGTATATCATGCGTGCGCAACATTCAATGATTACAATCAAGTGAATTTCTTATAATATGTTGTTGCAGTGTTAACACTAGAACAAGATAACCATGGAAAAGATGAGAGATCGAACCTTCTCTGTATCACCTAGGGTTTCAAGAAAAGTTGTAAGCGGCTTGACATAATCTGTAAGACTAGTAATTTTATTTGTATCACACGAATGAATTCCGGATCCAGCGAGATCAATAGCGTTGACTTTAAATCCGCTATCTTCCAGAAGAGCTATCGTTTTATACCAGCACCAAGCACCAAAACCACCGCCATGGACAAGAACAAAGTGGTTGGTCTCTAAGACCTCAACCTTTATATCCTGCTTCACAAATAGTAAAATTAAAAATGTACAGAATCGGATCTATCAAGGTATAATAGAAATAGGAATAGTAGACTTCATAATTATCAGCCACAGACAGAACGTCAGAATTAGAAATTACCAATCTTAAGTTCTTTTTTATTCCAAAATACGGCAAGCCATAGAACTAACAGGCTACATTGATTTTCTTTTTCACATGACAATCTATACATAGGACATTCTAACCAAACATAGTAGGTTAGGTGACCAAGATGATCTACTAAATAGTTCAGAATTGTTGCACTCGGTTAACATTTTACCACAACAACTCTCCCGGTTCCTTACAAAAAAAAAGCACAAGAATATATGGGAAAAATCATATAAGTTCCGATTCCTCACAATGAAAACACAAAAAAGTTATTCCTCTCAAAAAAACACAAACACAAAAAAGTTGTTTGAAACTAGACATTAAATAAGCAAGAATACATTGAAAGTTCAGTAATAGAGAACAAAATGAAGGAAAAAGACAGTTGCTTCATTACTATCACAGCTGTAAAAAGTTCAGGATGAGCTGGGAAACTATAAAAGAGAAAAAGATACAAAGCACCATCAATAACAAACAGAAAGACTGTTCCAGAAACTTTTGATAACATAAATCAGAAAAATGGACAGATTATCTTTTCGAGCCAAGATATAATTTAAAACAATTCAAAGATAATACGGAGCAGGATCAAGAGTTTCACGTCAATTGCCTGAACGAGTATATCTTTATACACTATCCATTGCAAAATAACACCACTTAGTCAGAAGTTTCAAAAGAAATACAGAACACAGAACACAGAACAATATCAATTACAAAATTAGCAAGGTCGGTTCTAGCGAGGTCCAAATAATGACGCCAGTTTTTTTCCTCAATAAAAATTTACTTAAAAGAAATAGGATTTTTTTTTAGAGAATGGTTGCATGCTATATTTGGAAATATAAAGCAACTGGACTTCGAACTTGCAACCTCAGGTACTAACCATCAATCAAGTCTTTACCACTTGCGCTAGGAACACAATCAGCAGGAGTTTTTTTTTACATTTTGAAACAATAATACTTGCCATATGACATCTAATTATTATACATGCTTGTCACATCGATTAAGTAGCGATCATCGGCAATTCATAAAACAAACTCTTCCTACAATCTTGAGTCAAACAGTAGCGCTGAAAACAACATTACTACCTGACTTTTGACCGAAGAAAATATCAGGAGAAATTTTAGCTAAAATTATACAACGTAGTATAGTATTAAATGCAATGATAAGGCTCCTCCACTAGGTAAATAAAAACTTCAACATTAGAGAAATGAGACAAATAAATAATACCAATTTCCAAATATAACAAGCCAATTTAATTGCTCGCCATCCCTCAGAAAAGTCAAAAGTTGAATAAGAACACCAAAATTCCAAATTTTCTAAACCATTTCATAGGTAAGTAATATTCTTTTTTTTTTTTTTTTTTTCTTTTTTTTCCTCCTTTGAATTATGTAGCAAATGCATTTTAGTGATAACATAATTTATTGAATCCCCCAGATTTAATTAATTTAGCATTAAATTCACAAGGGTATTACAATAAGGATTTAATACGTAGGCCCATAATAATCCATACGATTAAAAATAAAATCGATATAAATGCAACAGGAAATAAGAAAACTAAGATGATCTAGGGCAAATGAATGAACCGAAACCTGTTGGACGAGTTGCTGGGGCTGGAGCACGGGATCGGCGAGCGACCGCGGCCGAGAGCTCGAGCTCCGGGGGAGCGGCTGCTTCTTCTGGCCCTGGCCGGGGTACCGCAGCGACGCCGAGCGATCGAAGGGAGCCGTTCCGATCCCCGTCCCGCGCTGCTGCAGCACCAGCGCCGCCGCCGCCGCGAGGGCCTGCTCGTGGATCAGCGCCTCCTCCGCCGCGCGCTCCTTCCTCCCCGCCCGCCGCCCCCACCGCTCGCTCGACTCCAGCGCCGCCGCCGCCTCGTTCACGCGGTGGGCGCGGCGCCCCGGCGGGGGCGGATGCGGAGCGCGCCGCTGCTTCGTCTCCTCCGGCGCGTCTGAGAAGCACGAGAGCATCGCCCCCATCGATCCCGCATGAGAGGTCGAAGATGAAAAGTTTGGGTTTTTTTGGTGGGGGTGCGAAATTAGGGTTTTGGGGAATGGGGGAATTGGAGGAGGGGAGGATTCGGTACTCGACTCGCGTTTTTACGCTTCCTTTTCGCTCGCGGAGTTGCAGAGCAAAACGACGGAGAGGAAGAGAGAAGAAGAACGAGAAAGAGTATTATATTATATGGCGGAGTAAATAAAATGACCAAAGAACACAACTTTATTTCCAAACTGCCACTGTAATTTTAATTTATTCTTTTCTCAGTTTAACCATATCTGTACAAGTTTTTTAATTAAAAAACAAATTTGTGTACCCTTGAAAAATGAAAATAAAAAAACAATTTATGTAATTTTGGAAATGGACTGGACTATGATTTTAATAAAGCTATTTTTTATTTAAACCTAATCAAATTTAATTATTAAATTTAAAATTTTTTTTCTGTTGAGAGAAAAAAAGATAATTAGTTACTATATCAATAGTTTTATATTAGTATATATAAATATTTTATTAAGAACATTAGTTTTAAATAAATAATAATATTTTTAAGTAAATATAAAAATTTAAAATTTTGGTGTACAAATTCAAATTAGATACCAAAATATATTTATTAGTTATTGGGGAACGCAGAATGCTATACGTGTGAGTGTACATCCTACACTCCCATTTATTTAATAAATGGGATATATTTAGAGGTCAGGATGTACATCCTACGTTTTTTGGGTGTACATGTAGCAATCTTGCGGGGACTGGGAGAGAGAGATTGAACTGGTAAAATTTGGTTTAGCCAATCACAAAGTCACAGGGCTCTGGATAGGTGGATTCTGTACGATCAGATTTTATGAGTTCAATGTGCATATTAATTTATTGCATCCAATCCAATTAATTGTTTTTATTGGTTTGATACAGAGGCCTTACTATTTCGTAACTTTTCCTGTTCAAATAACTGTATCCAACTTCCTGGCATTTATACAGATATATGCAAGTTATTTGTTTAGTAAGTTTTTTTTTTTTTTTTTTTTTTTAAGGTACACATCACTTCACGTGGATCATATCTAACCGTTGCTGTATTTTAAAATATTTTATTTTATTATTCTGTGAATTTATTTTTATTTTAATATATGTTGAAGAATTTGTACTTCACAAATCACATGGCTTTCAAATTAAGAAAGCATAGTACTAAACTATGACCCATCTTAATAGTAAAATAAGAATAACAATGTAAATTGCATAATAAAATAACAATACGCTGAATAAAAAAGAACATAGAACTAATATAAAATTAAAAGCCTAGAGCAGTGTTTGGTGGGAAAATAAGTTTTGTAATAAAGCTTTATTTTAGTCTTATTTTCAAAACATATTTGATTATGGATAGGACAATAGTTCTTATTTTTCTAAAATAAGTCGATATAAATATTAAACTACTGTTCTACTTAAAAGCAAGTTTAATTTAAATAAATATAATATTAATTATTATATTAATTCTTTAATTAATCTAATATATTAACTATCTAATTATTTTATTAACTAATTTTTTAATTATTAAATAATTAACTAATTAATTTATTAAATTATTAAACTCATTGTTAATTATTTTATTAATTAATATTTAAAATTTTCTAGCAATAATTAATTAAATAATTTACATTATTATTTTAAAATTATAATTACTGCCATTCTCAATTTAATTATACAAAGACTATTTTTTTATTTTTAAAAATAATTTAATTTTCATCCAAATATAAAATTAATCTAATTTTTTTTATTTTAAAAAATATATTTATATCAAGAATAAACAAATCTCTCACCAAACTCCAACAAATATGTTAAAACTTAAGATGTGACAAGGAATGGAGCATATATATAATAATAATAATAATAATAATAATAATAATAATGAATAGTAAAAAATATAAATGGTTTCAAATGATAGATATGATGTAGGGTCACATGGGTCACATAGAATGGCCGTAGTTGTAGCTTAAAATATAAAACAACCTAAGAAAACGGGCATATATAAAAGAACGAACAAAGTGTGACACGTAACATAATCGCATGGAAATTTCTTAGTATTTGTTTTGACTTTTTACTTATGAACAGCTACATATTTGTCTTCATTCAAAGGTTGGAATTATTAGTTGTTTACTTAATAAGATGATTTTAGAAGATAGGAGATTCAATTATAGTGTGGCACTAATCACAGCACGTAGAGCTTTGGAACATCATGTGAGGATAAGATTGATTATTAATAGAGTTAATTTTGATATTAAAAATAAATATAATAATAATCTGTTGGGCCAAACCACAGTCAAAAATCCGTAAGGCTAGTTATTTACAAACTATTCATGTTTAAATTCTGACGTTCTCTTTCGATCACATACCTATAAACTTCTGTTTAGATCCTCAGGTCCAAACTCGTGTTGTATTTCAATCAGAGATATATATAAAACTAGAATTATCAGACGATACGTCGATCACAGATATAGTGATATAAGATTTTAAAAGTGACTTTTGTGGATTCAAATCCAGAGTAAATTTATGATGTAACACTTTATCCCATGGAGTACTTAACTCTCACACTTTCGATTAGTATTCAGTTCTAATATCAAATATAACGATTCCATCCACTGACAATAATAACTTATTGAGTCCAAACCGCTAGCCTAAAATACGTAATCCATATATTATTACTAAAAGATGTGATCTCTTATATTCTCAATCAAATTTTTTTTTCTCATTTTATGTGCTACTATTGAGGAGTTTTATTTACATGATTGATGTAATATTATTATAAACTCCAAATTTTAGAAAGTTGAATCACTAACACATCAATATTAGTAAAAACAACTCACACCAGAGGAGCTTTGTTCTCAAAAAGAGGCTAATTAACCCACAATATCACCAAGCTTTAGACACTTTTTTTCATGCCAAATTCCTACAATGCCACCAACCATTTTAAAGAAGAAAGTGATTTGCCTAACAAGTAACAACACCTAGATGATAGACACTTAATTAGAATATGAGACCCTTTTTTTTTTTTTTTTTTTTTTTTTTCTTGTTTTGGGTGTTATGACATATGACACCACTTTTTACACATACAAACAACTTTCTCAAACAATAATATAGATTATTTGTGTAGATAAGTCGATTGGTTTATTGACCACATCCAAGCAATAATTTATCCAAAAGGAAAAGTTGAGGCTCCACCATGTCCCCATTAATTAACCAAGCTTTTGATTCCTTACCCAACCTTACTGATGTGCCACTTTGTGTTGATCCTATTGGTAGGTTTGGGTGCCTACAATATGAGTCAAATCCTTGAAGGAAGATGCAGGCCAAGCAAATAAAGCTATGTTTATAGATTCTAATAACTGTAGGCACAGATTTGAAACAAGTAGATATGTAAAAAAGACTAATGACAGATCAAATATATTGAATATAATCAGAAAGTCAATCACGAAAGGATAATCAGATTAAAAAAAACTCTAATTCACAGCATGATAATGTGAAACACAAAGCATGTGGCCATGTGGGTGCCCACATCACCAACTTGATGGTAAAAGCCCTGCCTCATATTGGTTGGTCAATGTTCAACATTAAGTTCAACAGCAGTAGATGCTGAGCTTAATCCTTTCCTTCACTCAGAAATAGAACAGCCACACAAAAAGAAAAAAAGAAGAAAGAATATCTTTAAGTGCAACAAATGTCACAAAGACAATAAATTAACAACATAAATAGATGGGAAAGAAGTGGGGACAAACTGAGTTCACACTCTGTACATAATTCTGCATAAATGGTCCTCACATGGTTCACATCTGAAAGGTAGTTTAAAAGTTGCTCCTCACACACAAAAAACACTAACACCTCCCCCCACCACTTTTGCTTTTAGGAGAAAGCTTTGAAAGAAGAAGATGAGCAGCATCATTGCATCATGTGACTCATGGCTATGCTAAAATACATCAGATTCCATGAGAACTTTTTAGTGCCTTTTTGATTTTTGATTTTTTTACTTTATTGTAGGTTCACAACATAGGGGAGGTGGCAGATAGAAACAGGTCGTTCAGAGATTATTTACTCAATTATTATCCTTAGGTGGTGATTATGTATAGGTATTATTGTGTTAGATTATAAAACACATAATAATTTGTTTTTATCTCTGATGCACAATTATACTAACATAGCAGGAACCAACCTCAAGGAACCTGATTAGAATAAAAGGAAGTTTAAAATCAATTTATCTTTCATTCTCTGCTTACTGCAACAATGATCTGCACACTGATGTGTATTTTACGATTAAATCGATAGGACTTAAATTGCTTAGATTGTTTCATTAATTCAACTGGGTGCTGGTTCTATTAATTGATTGAAGAGATTTCAAATTTAAGAGAGTTAAAATGGACATCTCACATTAGCTAGTGGTTTTATTAATTAGTTTGGCCCTCATCAAATACAATTGCTTTTTATTTTGTGTAAAATTTGCACTATCTTTATTTTCATATATAAACTTTAATGTTAAATAAAATAGTAAAGTAAAATTTTTTATTAAACATAGATTAGTTAAGTATAATTTTTTGAACTACGATATAATAAAATAAAAATAAACTAGACCACACTTAGGGCAAATTGAACTTAACCTTTTAATTTTACTTCAACAATATAGTGAAAGCATTTGTAATGACTATGTTAGTTGCTAAAAAGGGCAATTCAGGCAACATAGTAATGGGCAGTGTCACAACAACAGTGACAACTGAAAAGCCCTCCCACATTCAAATATGGGTATATATAAGTATACACCCCTTTAGGGGTGTATATCTTACACCCCACTCCATCCTGGGGTGGGGTGAATTCCACTCGTCACTCGATGTGACGAGTGGAATAATACCCACCCCAGGATGGGGTGGGGTGTAGGATGTACACCCCTAAAGGGGTGTACACCTAGTATCGCCCAATATGGAAGTTTTCACCCCTAATTCCTAACTACCAAATTATAGAAACAGCTTCTATCAGTCATACAAATTTCACAGGATGAATGACTACGACACCTAATACCGACCACACAAATTTAATAATAGATTACCACAAGTCACTATGAGAGTGTGTATATATATATATATATATATATATATATAATTAAGCTTCTATGCTTTTAAAAGTATCAAGTCATTGGTACTGGTAGGTTTTAACTCTTGGATAAAAAGATGTGTGGTTAGCATGATAGTGAACTCCTTAAATTAAGTGAGTGGTTGGTGAAATAAAATGATATATATATATATATATATATATATATATATATATATATATATATATATATATATATATATATAGTTTATGATTAGAATAGACATAAAAAACATATTATATTAAATTAAAATAAAAAATGAGAATGAATATTTAAAATTTTGAGATAAAATTTTGATTAAGAGAGAACAGAGTGATGAAAGTAAAAGAGGAGATATTCATGAGAGAAGATTTTAAAGTGGTTTATTTCGAAATGGCCCAATCTGAAAGTCAAAATCGGATTGGGCCATAAATTGATTGGGTCATATTTCCATTCAAGAGTTGAATGAAAATTAGAATCTAATTCTTGTAAAACAAACAAAAATGATCAAAATCAATAAATTTCTTATTAACACTATAATCTAAGATAGGCGAACCAAATAAGGAGGATTTAATACACAATCTTTATGTATGAAAAAATAATACAAAAAATATTATCTAGCCGAGACAAATAGGTAGCTGCTATGAAAGTAAAGAGCTAAAAAATTATTTGTACGTACAGAGGAAAGGGCCGAGTTCTTTTTTTCCTGAGATAAACCATTTGGTGTGTTTAAGTGATAGTCTCAAAATGAGCAGGAATCAGTCACCTGGTAAACTGGAGTCGTTTCTACTTAGCGTCTGTATTATAGCTTCCAAAACCTTGATCTCGCCCTCTTTCTTTGAGATCACCTCTTGCTTCGCTCGAAGCTCTTCCATGTGTAATTTAAATACCTCTGCGAGGAAAAGGTGATTGAGGGACATGATTAACTCACGAACTGTTGTATTATTAAAAAAAAAAAAAAAAAAAAGCTTCACAGTTATTCGAAATCAGATGATAAATTCCAAGTAGATTGCACCAGGGGCCCCCAACTTTTTTTACAAATTCAGTTTGATTTCGATTGTTACAATTTGGTCAGGAAAATCTTTTAAGTTCTATTGCAATCATATATCCTTTTAACAGAGCTCACTGGTTATATTGGAGGATGGCAAAAAGTGGCCATTTTAATCCAGTTTAATCAAGGATTTTAACCGGAAACATAAAATTGCAAGAAAATGAAAAGGACGGTGAATCACCAAATTGTAACAATTGAAATTTGGGGTACGAAACTGATATTATGGTGGGTGACTCCTGGTGCAATTTACCCTAAACTTTTATAGCAAACAATTCGGCATCTCTAATAATACGTGGATTCGACTATATTTCACAGTGAACCCCAAAACATATTGTACAATTACATATAGGAACCATACTTGTAGTGTTCTCCAGCTCTCTTGTAATTTCCTGTGCACGTAATTCAAAGGCCCGCTGAGCGGCCTCAGCTTGTCGTTTCTCAGAGCGAGCTCGAGCAGCTGCTGAAATTGCAGCATCAAGTTCTCTCTCTAAAGACTCTACCCTCTGCTCAAGAGCCTGAGAAATAAACCTAATTGCATTATTGCAAAGAATGAGAGCTTGAGAATAATACAGTTTTTGAGGAGGAAAATACTATCTCTTTACACTAGCATCTCAATATATTCATGACCACTTTGCTTACAGGACAAAAAAAATAAAATAATCGCTTTTAAATTTTCCTAATAAATCGCTAACAATATAACCTCGCAGCAACAGGACAAGCCAATAATTTTCTGCTATCTAGCACAAATATCTCAGGAACTGTAATCCATTGTGATTAATAAATTTTAAACTATCAGCCAACGAAAGATAAATCATAGGAGTCGACACCCTTCATGCCGTTAAACCTCATTACACAGTATCATAGTTGAAGAACTTCTTACATAGCTTTGCACTCTTCCCTCCATCTCTAAACGTAATCCCTCCATCTCCAACAGAAAATATCCTACATCTCTTTACCAACTTAGAGGAAAAAATTAAAAGGGTAAAAGGATATTTACTGAAATAGAGAACTTAATCCATCTATACTTTTATCTTGATGGCGTAAGCTCTCACAAATACTAACACTACTAAACACCTCACGACCACTAACACTCACAGTGATTATTGAATAGCCATAAGGATCATGAATTATGATTTCTCAATTGTTTCTACGAGTGACTTGATCCTTAGACAACATCTCAAAATCACAATCTTCAAAGTTGTTATTTTTCCTGTTTCTACACTCATAATACATGTTAAATTATTATTACACACATAATTCCCTTGATTTTCAGTATTGTAACAACTGTTGTCCATAAAACAAAACCATGACCACCCTATCTTTCATCATTTTACAAGAACCCATCTAGCGCATTCGATAACATTCATCTCATTTGCCACAGCCCCTCTAAACCTTCACATTTATGGACTAGAAGAATATTCGAAAGACGATACGCTGCTGATACTTACTACCTTGCCTCGATGTAGAAACTCTAAATTGACACATTCACGGTTTCTCCTCCAACTGCGATCGACGTAAGACCTTAACAGGGCGATTTTATTCTCTGCAATAGCTTATTTACCAATTTTCTGGCTTCAACCATATCAAATCAAATTCCTTTCCAACAAAAAAAGGTCGAATCTAATTTACATCATTCCCAAAGACAACATTTACTCGAGAGTCCCTTAGATAAGAATTACGAGATCTCTAGCTAAAACTAGGAAAATAACACCAAAGAGCGAGGATTCAACTGATAAACGTAATAGTTGAGAAATCTAAGTCGAGTCGTTGCACTTCATTTGAGTTAAAATGAATCGACTTTGAGATGGGAATCGATGATAAGCATGCATCATAGAAATTACATCGATAAACCCACAAATTTCACCAAAATTTTCATGAAAAATGGCAAAAATTACCAAAATTTTACTTTACGACCTAGAAAACACGCCGAATAGTTACGCAAAACAAAAGAGTGATCAAAATACTCTACAAAATCAGCTCAAATTCCAAAATCCAAGCAATTAACACGATCCGAAGCATACGGAGATCGCGAACAAGGGGATGAAGATGATGATGACGACCTTGATGGTTCGGGCCTGGTCGGAGATGAGCGAGGCCTTGGCGAAGGTCTCCTCGTCGACGAACACCGCCTTCTTCGTCAGAAGCTTCTGGAGCGAGTCGAGATTCGCCCCCGTCTCCGAGAGGTTCGTGATCGCCGCCTTCCACCTCTCTCCTCCTCCTCCTCCTCCTCCGCCGCCGCCCTTCTCCGCCATCGCCGCCGTGTGGGGCGGCGCTCGCTCCACTTCGCGAGCAAAAGGGACGAATTATGGAGCGTTTGGACCCGGCTAGGGTTTCTGAGAGGAGAAAGCGTTCCCCAGACCCGGTCCACCATATCATTCCTGAACTACACATAACTTTTGTAACCCGTCACACACACCGCCACGTCAGCAGAATATCTCTCGGGGATTTTTTAAAACTAACCTTGGGAAATTTTGTATTTTGCAAAATGACCCTGGCAAAAAAAAATTTGCAAAACTAACCCTACTTTTGCCACCTCGGCGCCACGTAGGAGAGAGGAACTGAAGACGCTGAAGCGTTCAGCGCCTTCACAAAAATCCTGTGAAGGCGCTGAATGGATCAGCGTCTTTAACATTTAAGTTAAAGACGCTGAATGGTTAAGCGCCTTTAACATTATCTTGAAGGCGCTGAACCAATCAGCGCCTTTAACATTATCTTGAAGGCGCTGAACCAATCAGCGCCTTTAACATTATCTTAAAGACGCTGAACCAATCAGCGCCTTTAATATTATCTTAAAGGCGCTGAACCAATCAGCGCCTTTAGTGTTTTATACTAAAGACGCTGATCCACTCAGCGCCTTTACATAGAAACCACTTTGTAGCGTGGCCAAGTCCTCAACTTCACAGTTTTTTGTGAAGGCGCTGATCCATTCAGCGCCTTCACAGGATTTTTGTGAAGGCGCTGAACGCTTCAGCGTCTTCAGTTCCTCGGCGCTGAGGTGGCAAAAGTAGGGTTAGTTTTGCAAATTTTTTTTTGCCAGGGTCATTTTGCAAAATACAAAATTTCCCAGGGTTAGTTTTAAAAAATCCCCTATCTCTCTCTCTCTCTCTCTCTCGCTCGCTCGGTCGCTCATTGGTTTAAGTAAAAATGAATATAAACCCCTCAAAGATAGCCTGCGCTGAAATCGCCCCCCCTAAACGTGTTTTTTTTTAAATGAGACCCCTCAACTTCTAGTTTTTTCATAAATAATATCTAATATATCCTTAAAATTTTGTAAAATTTCTTATATATCTAACATTTCAAATATTTCTTTATTTTTAATATTTTTGAGAATATATTGATAAAAATATTAATTTTATAAAAAATATATGTAAGACGATAATTTTTTAAAAAATAAATATAAAAGTGATTTTATAGTGAGAGATATATAAAAAATTACTACTTGTACATTCTAAATGGGATGTACGATATACACCCACCTATTTCAGAAGATGATAAATTTTATTGATTATTTCAAAATAACAGATAAAATAAAATTCCATCGTAAAATAAATAAAATATATATTAAGTATTTATTTCTGAATATATGAATAGCATTACTTAGATACATAAATATTTACCTCCCAATTTTTTTTTTAAAGAGGACTCGTGTCACTCAAATTTTCCGCCATTCTATTCCAACTAAACCGTGCATGCTTATTTGAACCAACAATTTTTGTTTTGCTTTTCTCCATTTTCTTAGTCATATATAGAAAAGGCGAAAAATAAAGAAGAGAGAAGTAACGCTTCTAAATATTAGAGTTTAGTTTCCTCTCTTCTATTCTCTGAGTTCCATTTCCTCTCATATATCCTTTAATACCCAAACTCATTTTGAATGGAGGGAACACCTTTGGTTGGAACAATATTGGATTTTTCCAATTTTGTCTTTAATTGAAAAAAAAATAAATTTTAAAATTTTAAAAAAAATTTAAATTTTTTTATATATAGTAAAATATAAATTTTAATAATTTTTTTTAATATATATTTTAAATTAAATATTTAAAATTATACAAGTAAATTTTTTATTTATTTTAAAAAATTATTATAATTAAGGGTAATTTCATTATTTCATATCATTACTACTATTTACTTCTTTTATTCTCTATTATCATATCAAATATATTTTTAGAATACAATAGTTTCAATTAATTTTTATATTTATATTTATTTTCGGTAACTAATTCTTTTTTATTGGACAACTAAGCAAAGCTTGTGAGTTTATAATTCATCGCGAACAAGGTGCAATGTAAACCGGGTCCGAGTTCGAATAGGTTAATTGGCACGTGCGTAGAAAGAGCAAAATAAAAGATCAATGTTTGAGTTCACGCTTCCATTTCATGATCTAATTGAGTTGTCATAAAACGAATTAATTCTTGATTTTGTTTATTTTATTTTATTGTTGCTAAACAAATCTCCGCAATAACTCAAACCATATAGTAGTTTATTAATATGATGACAAAAATAATATACTATCTGTTTCGTTTATTTTTGAAATAATTTTAGTTATAAATGTAAAACAATAGTTTTCGAACTCGGATCTCGAGTATCAACCATCAAGTCCTTTGTCATTTGCACCAACAACAGTTGATTAATTTCAATATATGTTGCTCATCAGTTTAAAACTGGTAACGTTGTATGATTTTAGATTTTAAAACCTCTGCAGAATCAAGCGATGAATAGTTTTTATCATTTTTAAAAAGTATAATTAAAAAGATATAATTGTATGTATTTTTTTTTTTTTTTGAATAACGAGAATTTTCGTCCAATATAAAAATAGAAAATATAATCAGTAAAGAAGAAGAGTACAAATACAATCTAAAATTATGTAATATATTTTTAAATTTTGTAATATTTTATCAAATTGTGCAATATGTTTTAAAAAATTGTAGCAAGTGAACGCCTCGATAAACACTCACTTTTTACACTGAAAGTTCGATAATCTTGCTCTACTTAAAATATTTTTGAGTTTAATCTGTAAAATTAAAAAAAAAAAATTGCAAAAAAAATTAATTTAAAAATTGAAATAAGCAACGAATAATGTTTGATGAAAGAAATATATATTTTACTAGTATTATTAAAATTATTATTTTTAACTAATTTATTCTATTTATATTTATATGATATCACAGCATTAATTATAATTAATATTATTTATTAATTTATTTTACCAAAAATTATAATTAAATTTTATAATTATTTTATATATTTAAATCTACTGAAAATAATAGAGAGTTATAGAAAATAATTTATGTTTTTTTTTTTATATGAGAAGTATAATTGAACCCTACCGATTCCTAATTCCAAAAAATTCGAACAAAGAGTGAAATTTTATTATCGAACTCAAATTTGAATTCAGATATCGAGTTAGAGAATTTTTTGGATTCGAATTTGAATTCACTTTTCTTTTTCAGAATTAGATTTAGATTATTTGAATCCGAAACTGTTTTTGATATATTTTAAATATATATCATTTTTATTAAATTCTTGTTTCATATTATTTATTAGGATTCTTAAGTTTTTTATATTATTCTATTTTTTAAAAAAAAATTACAATAAATTGATAAATTTTTATTTTTAGTTCTATATATTTTTTAAAATATTTAATTTTTAATAAACTGTGGTTTTGGTCTAAGTGAAATAGAGAATTTTGTAACTCTAAAAAATTCCATAGTTTCAAATTTTAAAATATTTGGATGCATATTGCATAATTTCACAAAATTTTTCTTAATTTAAAATTTTACAAAATAAAAAATTATTAATTATATATTTTAAAATTAAAATTTTTATAATTTCAAATTAAAAGTTAAAAATTCAAAATTCAAAATTTAAAATTAAAATTGAAAAGTGAAAATTTAAAATTTAAAATTTAAAATTGAAAATTGAAAATTTAAAACTTGACATTTGAAATTTGAAATTTCAAACCAAAAAATTTTAAAAATTTTAAAAAATCAAAATTTTAAATTTTAAATTTTAAATTAAAATTTATAATTTTAAAATTAAAATTTATAATTTTAGAATTAAAATTTTTTATTTTAAAATTAAAGTTCATTATTTTAAAATTAAAATTTATAATTTTAAAATAATAAATTTCAATGTTTAAAATTTGAAAATCAATATCATAAAATTTAAAATTTAAAATTTAAAATTTAAAATTTGAATTTTGTAAATTTGAAAATTGAAATTTAATTTTTTAAAAATTAAAATTTAAATCCTAGTTTTAAATTTTGAAGTTTTAAATTTAAAATATTTCATATTTTGAAAGTGAGAGTGAGGTAAGGAATGGTAGATTTTTTTTTCCTTTTGGTTAGAGTGAATTATTATTTTACTTCATTAGGAATATAATTTAACTATATGCTAAAAAATATTTTATTTTTTTGTGCGCCAAATAATTTATAGAATAATATTTCTCGGATATAGTGTAGTGTAACTATACTATATTTTTAAAAAGGGGCAATTTTCTACGTACCCCTAAAAATTTTTCTATTTTCAGATTTACTTCTCTTAGAAGGCTAATATTAAAACTACCCTTCTTACGTTCCAACTTCTTTCCAAAATACCCCTGAAGTTAAACTCTGTTAGTGTACCGTTTGAAACTGCCGTTATCTGTGTGTAATTGCTATTTTGCCCTTTCAAATATACCCTAAACACTAAACCCTAAAACCCTAAACCGTAAACCCTAAAACCCTAAACCCTAAACCCTAAAACCCTTAAAAAATCCTAAACCCTAAACCCTAAAACCCTAAACCCTAAACCCTAGAACCCTAAAAAACCCTAAACCCTAAACCCTAAAACACTAAAAAATCCTAAACCCTAAACCCTAAACCCTAAACCCGGACAAAATAGGTATATCTGATAGTTTTCAACTTCGATTATTATTTAACTCTAGTTTAATCCTAATTAACTTAACAAAGGGAAACGGTAGGGGTATTTTTAATAACGGTGGAACGTATGAGGGGTATATTCGAAAGAGAAAAATAAGAAGGGTAAATCAGATATTTCTTCATATTTCAGGGGTACACAAGCAATTATCCCTTTTAAAAATATTCAAACGGACCTTAATTTGCTATTTATATCTAAACGTATTTTTAAGAATATCCAAACGTACCCTAATTTGCCTCCTATATCTAAACGTATTTTTATCATTATACTGTGCTTAGAGTAATTTTAAGTTTGGTGTTAATTTATGGATTAATGTTATATAATTTTTTAAAAATATATTAAATATTAAATATATTTTTATACCGTTTAGTTTTTTATATTAAATTGTTTATACATATCTAAATTTATTTTTTTAGATATTATAATTAAAATTAAAATTTGTTAAGAAGCATATTTAATATTTTATTAAAAAATAAATAATAAATAATAATTTAGACTTTTAAAAAAGTAAATATAAAAAGTTAAATTTTATAGAAATATATATATATTATTTGATATGTTTGTATGTAACGGTATAAAATTAATTTTTAATTTATTCCTCTCGAAGAAATATCAACCGTTGGATCCATTTTGGACGGTGGATCTCCCACCTCTCGATATCTTAAAAAATATTCCCTCTTCTCCTTCGCCATTTTCTTTTTGCTTCAATTTCAAACCAACACTATTCGACGGAGCGAGCAAAGATAACGAAAACGGTAGAAGAATCCTTTTTAGGGTTTCTCTCTCTCCATTCTCCGACCTCGAAACCCTAGAAATACTAGAAGCCCTAGAATTCTAATCCACGTCGATTTGAATCCCCCATCAGCGCCTACGATCGTGACGGTCGTTGTTCCCCTCACACTGAGAATCTCTACTCAATCCCCGTCGAGGAAGGTGCGTTTTTGGCTTTATAATTTGAGGCGATTTTGTTGATACGCGAGCGAATTTAGCGGTTTCGTGCCCTAGAATTCGATCAGATTCGAGTGTAGGGTTAGGGTTTTGAAATTGCGTTTGCTTCGAGGAGAAGAACGCGTTGTTTTGGGATATTTTTGGCGAATTCGTAGATATTCGGGTGTTTTGATTTGGATTGAGGAATTCGGTGGATCGATTTTGATATATATATATAATTTTTTTGTATATATTGAAATTATCGTTGGATTTCAAAGCTCCAGTTATTTTGATTCATGTTTGCTCAATTTGTTTAGTTTATCCAGTGTGGGAAGTGATTGATTGAAATAAGTAATTTGGATAATGTAGGGAGTTCGCTGGAGAGAGAGTGTGGATTAAAGTAGTCTCCTTGAGAGATGTACGGGCAAGGAAACTATCCTCCTCCTCGTCCTCCTCCTCAGTATCCCCTTGGCGCCGCCCCATCATTCTCGCAAACTCCTCCTGCTCCGCCTCGCCCGCCACCCCCTCTGTATCCTACCCCTGCCCGCACACCGCAACCCCCACCAAAGAGTATGAGCCATCCTTATCCCTTCACACACACCGGCCCTAATAATTATCCACCACCTACCTCAGTGAGCAATCCTCACCACTTACCGCAACAGCCAATTCTGCCGCCGCCTCCAGGAGGGCTCCTGTCACGGCCGCCTCCACCGCCTCTGCAGGGGCAGATTCTTTATAGGAACCCTCGCCCACCCCCTCCCATGATTCAGCATGCGCCCACCCCGCCCCCTCCCCCACGCCCTCCCGCAAGTTTTGCCTCAATAACCCCCACCACTTTTGCCCCTTTCAGTATTGTTTCTATTGGAGAAGCACAACCGCCACTAGTTCTGCCGCCGCCACCGCCGCTGCCCCCCCCACCCCCACCACCACCACCGCCGCCTCCATCCTCTCCCCCTCCCCTGCCACCATCACCACCTCCTCCGCCCTCTCCAACAGCAGGTGTTGCTGATGATTTGAGTTCTTTTGGTCGGTCGGCTGATAATATGCCAGATGGTGAAAAGAAGGTTGCAATAGAGAATGGAGAAACACTTAGAGATCTTTCCTCTCCTCCGCCTAAGCCGACTGAAAAAGAGGTTGTTCGGAACATCGAGGTGCTATGCCAGTACATTGCAAAGGTTGGACCTGATTTTGAAAACTTGGCTCGTGTAAAGGAGGCTGGTAATCCACAGTTCTCCTTCTTGTTTGGAGGTGAACCTGGGAGTGCTGCTGCTATTGGTCACGAGTATTTCCAGTGGATGAAAAGGAAATGTTGGTCAGAACCAAATTTGAGTCAAGAGACTAAGGAGAATTGTGCTTTGTCAAAACCATCGATTGCAGGCACTTCATCAGAAGTTCTTAGCATGGAACGTGAGGGTTCACCTGCTGTGTCAGATATGGATATGGATGGTCAGTGAACATCTTTCGCTCTTCTTCTACTATTTACCATGAATTTGGATAACGAAATGTTAGCGTCATATTACTTCATGCAGGCTTGCTTTCACTGTAATAGAGTATGTGTGGTTGACCTTTCTGCCTAAGCTTGGGATAGATGGTTACATATGAACATCTGGATTCTTTTCTGCATGTTTCATGCAAATTTTGGAAATTAGCATTTGGTAGATTGTTTTCAAAATTTTTCTTGCTTGCTTCCCTCTTGCCACTTTTTGGATCGATATTTCTTTTGTGCTAATGTTGTACAATGTGTATATTTGTTCGTCAGATGTGCTATATGCATCTTGGCATGCATCAGGTGAGGCTAAGTCATGACAAGATATTGACAATATTTTTTACTTTGGAAGTCATCAATAACATTCTAGATACATAAGTATCTGCCAATTTCTGAAGTATTCTATTATTGTAGTGTTCCTCTTGTGTAATGTAGCGTCTGATTTCGAGAAGAATTAGGTTGAAACACAATTCTTCATTTTTAGCAAGTCACCTCCCTTACTCCTCACTTTTCCTTCTTCTATTTATATTTGTTTCGTTTGTTTCTTGTTGTAGCTCGGTCGCTAGTCCAGTAATCAACTCCACAGTCAGGTTTTATTGTTTGAATATTCAACGAGTGTTGTCTCGGTATACCACTATTTTAATTGCAGGTAGCCATGCTTCAACTCCTCTTTTCTTACCCTTCCGTGAGTGTTGGTGTTGGCGTGCCTCTATTTTAATTGTTAAGTACTTTTCATTGCATTATCAAGAGATAGATCTTGATCTTGACTCAATAGTCTGGTTTTAACTGAAGATTCCTTTCATTGGATATTTATCTTTACGGCAGTATTTACTATTTAGTGAATAATGCTTTTTTATGTTTTTTTTGTGCATTTTTATCTGCCAATTATATTTCTGATCTTCCCGAATAGTGAACTGTTTTAATCACATGACATATATGTAGAGGATGATGATCTGGCTTTTGGGAATAACTCAAATAAAGCTTCAACTGAAGAGCCTCTATCAAGAATAAATGAGAAGTATTTTGTTGAGAGGTCTTTACAGGCACCTCAGAGTACAACAGAGCGGCTCATTCCAGAAGGTGCTGTTTCTAGCAATATATCATCTGCAGCAACTTCTTCACTTCTTCATGATGGGAAAGGTACTGTGGTAGTAAAAAAATTTCTACGTTTTCATCCATTTTTGGTGTCACTAGTCCTCATTATTTCAAGTTTGTATCTTCACAGTTTTCAGTGAAACAGTTACATATTTATACAATCTTTCAATTGTTTTCTTCTTCTTCTCTCTCTCTCTCTCTCTCTCTCTCTCTCTCTTCCCTTTTCTGTAATTCACCATTCTTTGTTGCACTAATCACTTGTTTTGTAACCTATATCACCATTTATCAGTTTACTGTGCGTCACGATATTTAGGGCCTTCTTAGGGGCGACTACATAATCTGTGCCAGTGAAGTTGATTTATCTTTTTAAGTATTTGAGTGATATGTCCTTACAAGCTCGAAGGTGTTCACAAGGTTGTTGTGTGATTTTCACAAATTGAGGTATTTAAATATAAGACTCAATTAAATGGAAGGGACAAGAAGAATCATAAAAAAGATAATAGAATTGAGGGAGAAGAGGTAGATGGGACCCTCAACCTATAAAGACTGCTCTTCGTTCTAAAAAAAGTTGCTCATTGGATGCATTGATTTTCAAGATGAAATTAATCATTCATACTTATATTGTTTGTACTATCTTGTAGGTCCCTTGGAATCTTTTGAAATAGAAACAATCTGATCGGCATCATTAGATGTATTTTGTATTGAAGGTATATCATATAGGATTCTTAATTATCTTCCTAGAAAGGAAAATGTCTTGCTGGTCCTTTTTATTTTTTACTAGATTCAGTGTATCAACTCAAAGTCCAAAACCTGAAACAGCTAATTTAAATCATCTTTCTAGTTTTAATATAATTTTAAATCTGAAACTAAGAGGAAAATTTGAGACAGATTTTTTAATTGTACTCAAAATATATATAATGCAAGGATTTAAGTATTCATCGGCACGGTCCGTATCCACCGTGCCGTATTGTGCCAACAAAATACCGGCGCGATACAGCCACCGTGCCGATGGCACAACTCAAAACACTATTTTCTTTAATTTATCAAGTAATTTTCTCAATAAATTTCAAAAGATTTGATAAAGATACATAATAAACAATTAGAAAATTTTGTTGCTAAAGAAAATAAATATTTCATATCATTATGTGTCGGCACACATGTAATTTTTGCGACCGGCACTGCTCGGCACGCACCGTGCCGACCAGTTTTTGGCACAACCCCATGCCACGATACTTAAATCCTTGATATAATGTAATATAAATTGGAAATAGTTTGAATCAGAGATGTAGGCCCTACTCGACAAATTCGCCATTGTACCTGAAGGCTTTTTGATTTGTGTTAATTGAGTTATGACTTATGAGTCATATTGAGCCATGGATAAAGCTGACTCATTTTAATAATATGTTGGCAACAATTACGAGAAGACAATATAACAAGCCTTGTCCAGTTTTGTCTGGTATCAGCAGACTTGGATAGAAAATTTTAGTGATACTTTGACATTCTTTAGTATGACTGGGCATGCTGCAATGATTCTTTGCAATTCTGCCTTGTGTATCAGCACTCTTAAAGATACACGACATCCTTACACAGTTAGTTGTCAGGTTTACTTCTTTTCACTTCTGCTAGAATTAATTGTAAACACTTAATCTTGGAGCCCATTGTCTGATGTGTTAACTATACTTCTAGCCTTTATCTGGTTTTGACTCAACTTTATGTGTTTTACCTTTGTGAAATTGCTTTCAGATGACAATGATTTACCATTTATTGAAGATGTTAGCCCAGTTAAGACTAAGCAAAGCCCAACAGTGTCCATGAAAGATGAGAGCCCATTCCGTCTCATAGAGGGCTATTCTTCTGATGGAAGTGGAGAAGATGACAGGAGGGAATGTGCCGGTGACATCAGCAAAGCTATGGCTTCCACATCTGCTTTAGAAAATGTATTGGATCCAAGGAAAGATAAGGATCTGGAATTAGGATCGACTTTCGATGTCAAGGGCACTGTTAGTGGATCCCAAATTCAAGCTGTTTCTGGCAAATCTTCAACTATGATAAGTGAAACTGCCTATGATAGTTCCTCCCTGCCAAAAGCCTCCTCACCAAATTTTAATCCTTCACAGGGTAATTATATTGTTGAAGTTCATAGGATAGAAGGTGGCCATCAAGATGAAAAGGTTCAGTTAGAGGACGCACAGGGTCCATCTATACCCAAAGTTGATGAGTTTGGGCGTTTGGTTAGAGAAGGTGTCAGTGACAGTGACTCTGATGGGGCCGAATATGGTCAAAGAGGAGATAAGAGAGTAAGGAGGAGACGCAGCCGATCACCTCATGAAAGTAGACAGAGGAGAAGGACCCGTAGCCCTAGGAAAAGGCATGATCGGAGCCGCAGGTACTAATGTTTGTATATCCCTATTTTCTTTGGTTCATCAAACATTTATTTCCTTCACATAAGTTGCCAGTTGTATTCTTGTTAAGGATAAAATGTATGCATAGTCCCTGTACTATCCTGATATGGCATTATAGTCTGTGAATTGTCACTCAACCATTGTACCCTTGAACTTGTATATTTCAATTTAACCCGTGACCATCAGGAAATTTTTTTAAAAAATTGTATCTCTCACTTTGTGATGTGCTTAGCACATGACAACTGTAACATAAACATTTTACACCTCCTCCAGATGACTCCCTGTTTTATTGGCTTGTTGCTTGGTTAAAAAGGTTCATCTTATAGGAAACAGTCACATGCTGAGCATGTGACCTAGCAGAATCTGATTTTTTAAAGACCAGGGGGAATTGCAATCTGTGACGAAATTCTGGGACAAAACAATCTAAGTGAAATGTTTAGGGACTAGGTTGCGTTATTGGGATCATAAAGGGACTATCGTATACATTGTACCCTTCTAAAATGCAATATCTGGATTCCTAAACTCTATTTATGTTGTTTTAGTTCATCTCCTAGGAGGGGCAGGAGCAAGTCGCCGCCTTCTTTTAGGTGGGCCGATCTACATTCAAAACGTGAAAGGGATCAACGCCCAGAATGCTCCAACTTCATTCGAGGCCGATGTTTTCGTGGAGCATCTTGTCGGTTGCTCCATTGTGATAGTGGTCAGCAGAGGAACAAGCTGCGTGATTATAAAGACTCCCGTCAAGATTCAGTAGAATATAATTTGCATGAAACAACACAGGCTAGTGAAGCACTACCGAACGTTAGTCCCAAAGAAAGCGTGGATGAACTTCTTGACCAGAAAATCACAATTAGCTCTGTAAAGGATCAAGCACCAAAGGATTTACACCACGCAGAGTCGCAGGATTTATCTAGTGTTAGTGAAAAACGGGAAGAAGGAACTCAAGATTTATTTAACTCTTCCCACTTAATACCTACACATAGTGATTTATCATCTACTCAGCCTCTACAAGCAATAGCTTTTGCCACTGTTTCTGATTCTCAAAATGTTCAGAATCTACTCCCTGTATCTCAGCCAGTTTCAGATCAAGCTTCTTCAGCCTTGCCAAATCAAGGCCGAAGCTCGATGGGCGAGCCACCCACAAATTATGGTCTGATTGGTATTAGTGCACCATTTTCTTCGGAACGTCATCGACCATCTACAATTACTGGCGACTTTAACTCTGAGAGTACACATCCTCCAAGGCATTTGTGGCCTAATTTTCTCCCTTCACCATTACCACCACCATTGCAGTTTCTTCAAAATTCTATACCACCTCGACCTTTCCATTCGGCGGAGTCTTTTCATCAGCCTCCCATGCACATTGATGAGTATAAAGGGAGTGCTTTTCCTATTGGGTATCAGAATGATCAAGCACCTGATGGGCAAGACAGGTTTTTTCACCCTCCAAACACTGGAGGATCTCACATCCCTCATCAATCCTTTCTTCGTGAAAATGCATCAGTCCGATTTCCTGAACCTGGCCCTGGTTCTTTTTCTCGGGAGAATATTGTTCATCCTCCTCTACCTTTCTCAGAAAGTACGGCGTTGCCTTTTGCTCGCCAACAACCTTCATATGGGCAACAACCTCTTGCTAGTAGTATTATACCTTCTGGCTCTTCTACGGTTGTTCCAACTATCCAGAGAATGCCTTCGAGCTTTCTTGAAAGTAATTTTCTGCCTCATGTTGTTAGCGTGCCTAAATCATCTATTACGACCCGCTACAACCCATACGCATCTACTTTTGAGCAGACACCTGCGAGCTTGAAGATCAATTCTGATATTTCTGGACGAGCAAATGATGCAGAGTATAAATCAAAATACAATCTATCCTCCAGTTCAGGCCCTGGCCCATTCAGTGGGCCCAGTTCAGGGAGAGCAACTACGCCACCGGATCTTACACCGCCAGTTGGCCACTTTCCTAGACCCGTCGATTATGTTCATGAAGTTACTGGTGACATTCTACAGAATGTGCAGAGACAGTCTATTCCGGAACCTGCTCCTGGTGCTCTGTACGATCCACTGGCCGACAGCATAGAATTATCTATCAACACAGTTAAAAAATCAGGTTTCAGTAGAGAGCAAGACCTTCATACTGAAGCTGAAGAGAACATTAAGCAGAAAGGAAGGCTGCTCGCTGAATCAGAAACTGATGAACTGGGTGAGGTGGCTAGCCCTCTGCTATCGAGCCCAGGAGTTGCAGGTGATGCTGGGAACTCAGGTGCTGGTGAGATTGAGACCATTCAAGTCGGATCGCCTGAAAAGAGAAAGAAGAGCAAGGACTCGAGGTCGATGAAGCTTTTCAAGATCGCCCTGGCAGGTTTTGTAAAGGAAGTTCTGAAGCCGTCGTGGAGGCAGGGGAACATGAGCAAAGAGGCCTTCAAGACCATTGTGAAGAAGACGGTTGACAAGGTCTCTGGTGCCGTGCCGAGCCATCAGATCCCGAAAACACAGGCGAAGATCAATCACTACGTTGAATCTTCCCAAAGGAAACTCACCAAGTTAGTTATGGTATGTCTATGTCACCCTGTTGGTTCTACTGCCCTTGTTCTTTATCTTGCATACATTTTCTTCTTACTAAAAAGTTCTTTTAGCCTAACTTCTGTCATTTGTGTAAAGCGTATAAATGGAGTACGTAAATATTTTTATTCTGTCAACCTTGATTATGTAAATTGTATAGATAATTTAAATTGTATAAGCAGGTCTTTAAAGTTTATGTTGGGCTTTGGCCAGGCATGTATTAGATATTGTATAGTCAAGCAAAAGTTTTAGAAATTAGGATTATTTTTATAAATCTATAACAGTTAGTTGCCTCAAAAGTGTAATTTGCGATTAAGTCATTGGGCTGTTCAGTACGACTGATTGATCAAGTCTAGTGTGGTATAACTGATCCTTAGTTCAGGCTTGACTGAATTGATTCCACTTGACTTGGTTAATAGGTTTAGGTCCAGTCAATTTAATCAACTTATGTTGGTCAATCAGGTCAAGACTGACCAAATAAAAGCCCCTTTAAGTTCAATCAACTCAGGTTGGAACTTCTTGTGTGTGGTTTGGGCCAACTTTCTCTAGGTAATTGTAGCTGCCGAGCTGACATTATATACTGAAAGTATTTTCCCTTAGAGTTGGTCTTTTCACACAACAAACTCAGCACTCTTCTCTAATGTTGCAACTTCGACCCACCTTTTCCATTTTCGGCATTTTGTATTAAAATTTCCTTGCGTGGGCCAAAATGCGCTTGGCTGGAACTCTAGTGCACTGATTTATCATAAGGCGGGCCAGGGGAATTTTATCTTATAAAAGCATAACCTAAAGTTATAAATTTGAAAATATGGGTTAAAGTTGCAAAATAAAAAAACGAAGGATAATTTTTCAAAAACGCCTATCTTTTATATTCTGTACAAGAGGCAAAAAATGCATCTTTAGCGAATAGCAGGGGGCCTTTTTATTGTAAGACCAAGATCCTTTTGATGCTAGCGACTGGGATTAATTTTCACCCGTTAATGTTCTTTTTAATCTGCAGGGTTATGTCGACAAATATGTGAAGATATAGATGCTGATCATTATGCAGGAGAACTAGGCGGACTGACCTCACTTCCTTTTATCGTGGTATTTCCATATTTGCACCCTTAAAGCATGAAGACTTGCGGTAAAGGAGTGGCTGTTTTGAAGATATGTATTCTTGGAACAGCTAGTCACACCTACAGGGGATCTTGGCAGTTCTGTCGAGCAAAAAACTGTATGTATGGAACACATGTATCTCTGGATTGTTATTGATTTTCTCAACTTTTCTCTGCCTGCCATCAATTTTAGATAATCAGTTGTACAGTTTGTTCTAATTTACTGTGAGTATTTTATTTCCATTTCACTTTTTCACTGGGGGAGCCCCCCTATAAAGAAAATGCTGACAAAGAAGAATAGGATACAGTGCCATGTTAATTAATTTGAATTTTTGGTGTAATGTATTTATTTATTTTTATGTAGGAATAGAGTATCCTCTTGGAACAGTGACTAAGAAGTTATCTTTTCCACACTAATTTGAGCCCATGATCCTATCTATCTATCTATCTATCTATCTATCTATCATTATATTATTTTTCTCAAGTGATGGATTAATTGATAACCTAGTTCATAAACCATAACTCTCTATCTTCTCATTGATCTGTCTCCTATCATTTTATTGGGTCTATAAACATCAATCAAGTGAAAATGTTCTAAAGATAGCTCTTATAGGTGTCTCATATGCAGTTTCTTTGATGGGGGTACAAAGGATTGGGTTATCGTTCCCATAATATGAATTTGAAGAATTATAAGAGCTGTTTTCACTGTAGGAATGAAACAATTTTGTTTGTGCCCTTTTCTTTTTTTCTTTTTTTTTTCTTTTTTTTCCTGAATGAGGTTATGGCATTGTCTTTACCCTTGTCAGGAATAGATATACACAAATGATAGAACACTTGTTTTATGCTGAAATTTGCTGCGATGGTAACAGTCAGTGACAATTGCTAATTTTAACTGGGTTTATGCTTCTTTTTTTTTTTTTTGTTTATGAGCTGTCCAAAGCAGCAAATAATTTGGAGAATAAGCAACTTTAACTTTTAAAGTTTTCAAGAGGTGGGTGCTTAGTATGATCTTTTGCAACTATTGGTGGTATTTTAATACATGTAACTGACATTTTCTAGGCGCAAGGAGGGAAGGAGCCTTACTATGTTGCATAACATCAAATATCTAGAAACATTTAATGAATGTATAAATATGCCTGAAGAGTTTTTCTCTCGAGTGGAATAAAACTACTAACAACAAAAGTTTTTGCTAAATTACAGAATTTATAGACAGGACTTTTTATCTGGAATGCAGTTGTGACTTGACATGTAGATGGAATTGCCTACATGTTATTTGTTTGTGAATTCAAAAAAAAAAAAAAAAAAATAGAAATCCTTCCAAGTTCGGTATCAGTAAAGGGAAGTTATACATACAAATACTAAAAAATTGTTAGATATATGTTGTAAAATAAGAATATAAATTATTAAGAAAGGAAATACCCTATTCTAAAGATTTGAGTTGCTTAGTAGTGTTTACAGAAGTTCTTAGCTATTGTTAGATCACTTGGATGTGTAGAAGTTGATTCCGCTACTTTTATTCTCTATCGATGACCAATCTCGCTGGTTGGATCAGGTAATTTTTGGTTCAGGTAGTCTCTCATCTCAGTTTGCTTCGGGTTTTGATTTATCCTGATTCGGTTTGCTTCTGATAATTCCAGTTTTTTGTTGTTTTCAGTTATTCGCATTCTGATATGTTTGGTTTTGGGGGTTGTTGTCATTCATTTTATTTTAGTTTTTGGGTTATTACTAGTGTTTCAGATTGTTTCGCATTTTCTTTATCTCGGATGATTTGGGATGGACCCAGTTTAAATCATTTTGGCTTTTAGTTTTATCTCAGATTTGGATCATTTGGTTCAAGCTGTTTCAACTCTTTTAGTCATTGGATTTGAAATTATTTGTTAGTCACTTCATTTTGGGTTGCTTGTGTTTGAGATATATTTTGAGTTTGGCTTATCAATTTGTGGTTCAACTTTACTTGTCAAATAAATAAATAAATACAACTTTTTGCTCGTACCAACTCTGGTGTGATTAATAAGGTTACTAGTGGGTTCAATTAACTCCGAATTCTTGTGCACATTTTTTAAGAAAAATTAATTCTTATACATTCTCATTTATTTTGGAATGGAGTGAATTTTGATCGGTAAATTACATTCCATCCTTAGATGGATGGGTGATGGATGGGTGTGCATAGGGGTGTAATGTGGGTCGTGTCCAATCAGCACGGTCCATATTTTTCGGATCGAAACAGATCAGGGTTAGTCCAGCCCGGATCTCTTAAGTATCCGGCCCAGCACGGTCCTTCAGCTTGGAAGGCATGGCCCGGTTTCTTAAAAATTTTTATATTAAATATAAAATTTAAAAATATAAATTATTTTTATTTAATTTTATATTTTGATAAAAAAAAATTTATAAAAATAATTATAAAATAACAAATTTTTAAATTTTCAAAAAAACTATTTATAAATTTTTTATTAAAAAAAATAAATTTTAAAAAAGATTTTGATCTAATAGATCATAAAATTTTGATCCATCGGACCAAAACTATATCCTTGGGAGGAGGGCTCATGGGGAGAAGGGCCAAGAAGAGTACTTCTCTCCAAGATGCTCATGGAGAGGAGGGTTTATTCTTAGGGACTTAGAAAATTTTAGTCTAAGTTCCTAGCTCAAACCTAAGTGGGCTTGTAAAGGTGGCCCAATATCATTTGTGGGAGGCAAAGAGATATTTGGAAGGTGAAGAGACTTTGCAACCACCACTATTAATGTCATGGGAATGCCAAGAGTCATGGCTTGTAAATATAGGCTTAGTGAGTGAGTTGTACATAAGTCTATAAATAGGGGAGTTGGCTAAGGCAATTCACCAAAAGAGAGAGTTGTATCTTGTAGTGTTATTTTCTAAGTAAAGAGAGTATTTAGTTTTTTTCTACGGAACCACTACTCCTTTCTCTTTTCTCTACTTTTGCATTTACTCGTAGGGCGCGAAGGTCCGGACTAACAAATAGAGAGCAAGGCTTGCCCTCTTCGAGCAAGAAGGCGGGCGCCGCACGAACTTTTGCTAGGTGAAAAGCTTAAGTCCGTGACAGTTGGTATCAGAGCCGGTTCGAGCTAGGAACCATGTCAACATCAAATGCTGGAAACCCCGATGTTGCGGCTGAACTTCCAAGGCAGTCTAGGCGAGGCAAGAGCAAAGAGCGGCGGGCCATCACGAGGGACGACGCTCCTTTGGAGGACCGTCTCGCGCTATTGGAGGATGCCATGGCAAGAATAAGTGAACAATATTCGAGTTGGCTGAAACTGTAACATTGTTTGTTGGTGACTTTCGTAGCATGGAGGAAAGTGTCACTATTGTAATAACAACCTTTCGCACCGAGTTTCAAAGGCTTCAGGAGACCATTACTCGTCGAGACGAGGAGCGAACTACCCTGATCAACGATCTTGTTGCCCGGGTTGATGAGGTCGAGGACCTCAAGTCACGGGTCACAATCCTTGAGAAAGCGGTAGGGCGTGATCCTGAACCTCACAGAGTGTATGCTTTAAAGGTACGTGTTTCCGAGCCTCAATCTTTTAGGGGAACACGCGACGAAAAAGACATCGATAACTTCCTATGGCACATGGAGCGCTACATCAAGGCGCTGCGGCTAGACGAAGAGGAGGAAAAAGTTCAGGCCGCATCCATGTACCTCGCTGATGATGCGATGCTGTGGTGGCGTCGGCGATCTGCAGAGGCCGAGAAGGGCCTATGTGAACTGAAGACTTGGGAGGACTTTGTGCGCGAGCTTAAGGCGCAGTTCTATCCCGAGCACGTCGAATATCTTGCGATGAGGCAACTTTGACGACTCAAACATACCGGGACTCTCAAGGAGTATGTCAAGGAGTACTCCAAGTTGATGCTATCCATCACCAACATGGCGGAAGAAGATCGCTTATTCTTCTTTCTTGACAGACTCCAACCATGGGTGAACAAAAAATTTGTGGGGCGCAACGTGCAAGACGTCGACTTCACAATCGCCTTAGCAGAGAAGCTGCCTGAGTATGAGAAGGCGGATCCGTCTCGCGGCAGAACACCCAAGGTGAGCAAGACTAAGGGTGGGGGAGAACGCCGCGACACAAAGGAGCGCAGAGGTCGCGACAAAGGACCTGCAGCGCCATCCAAAAAGCTGATGTGCTATGTTTGTGGCGGAAACCATTGGGCAAGAGATTGTCCAAAGAAAAAACAGATAAATATTGTCCAAACTGAGCAGGGTGAGGGCAGCAGCGAACCAACAATGATTGGCGCGCTTAGGCTCGTCAATGCGGTTCAGGGGTGGCAAGCAACGCCAAATCCCTCAACAAGGGACTCTTGTACGTCGATGTGGTCCTTCACGGCAAGGCCACACGGGCGCTGGTCGACACGGGAGCCACTCATAACTTTGTCGCGGAGGCGGAGGCCAAGCTATTAGGCGTTTCCCTCAAAAAGGACACAAGTAAGATGAAGGCTGTCAACTCGCAAGCACAACCCGTGTTAGGGGTGGCCAAAGGCGTGGCAATTGCAGTGGGATCTTGGAAGGGGCATTGCAAATTTCACCGCCGCACCTATCGACGACTTCCAAGTCATACTGGGTATGGACTTCTTGGCTTCGTCAATGATGGTTCCGATGCCACACCTTGGAGCATTAAGCATCATGGAGAGACAACCCCGTGCATGGTCCTAGCGAGCCAGGAGAAAACGGTAAACATCCAGACCCTCTCGAGCAGGAAGGCGGGCGACGCACGAACTTTTGCTAGGCGAAAAGCTTAAGTCCGTGACATTATGGAGAGAAGGGCCAAAAAGAGTATTTTTTTTCAAGAGGCTCACGGGGAGAAGGACTTAGAAGAGCACTTCTCTTCAAGAGTTGACCCCAAGGCCCAAGGCATGGGCCTTGGGGTCTGGGTCGTGCTGGCCCGTTTGGCACGGCCCACATGGGCCGGGCGCTGGCCTGCACCTCGGCCCGGCACGGTCGAGGCCTGTCACGGGCACCTTGAATGAATGGTCCAGCACGATTTGAAAATTTGGATCGAATCGGCCCGGCATGAAGCTACAGTAACCGTGCTCGACCACGGCTCGGTCCGGAGTCGTGTAGGGCCGGGCGGGCTACGGGCCGCCCAATCCGTTTTACACCCCTAGGTGTGCATCATACTTCCTTTTTAAGATGTATGAATAATATTGCTAGAAAAATAATATAATATTATATAATTAATAGAGTTCTAAGAATAATCCAAAATACCAATTTTCAAAAAAAAAAATTAAAAATTAAAAAAACTCTTTTGGTACCTTAGTAACCTATCATTGATGGGCCGATGTACAGGTGTGCAATCGACAAACCAACTTTTTGTTTCTTAAATTTATTATTATATATATCTATTATATTATATATATTATATATATATATATTATATATATATATTATTTTTAGCAATACTATTGATACGTTTAAGATCTAATTTTTTTTTTTTAGTTGAGAATTCTTTTTAATTTCACCCATATGTATACCTTATTGTATTGCGTATATATAATATATATAAAAACTTGCTAGATCCTCTCACTTTGCCAAACAGAGAATTGATCTAACAAAAGGGACGAGTTCATCTCAGCCTGTGTTTTGATCGAGGCTTTGTTGCAATGTTTGGATTCTAGGAGTGTAGGATATATACCACTATACAGAGTGTACAAGTAATAGTTTATAATTTTTTCGTCCACTATATTAGCTCGTTTTAAAAAAAAAATGGTCTTGATTTTATTTTTTTAAATTATCATCTATTATTCAATAAAATTATATTACAAGTTAATCAATTATATCAATAAGAGAAAAGTTGCACTAATCTTGTATCTAAATAAGCAATAATTTTTTAGAATCATGTGACAAAACAAAAACTTTATATAGAATTAATTTCATAATTCAAATATTTATGAGCTATTTGGTATTAATTATGAAAAATAAACTCCTTTTTCTCATTCTCTTTTTTTTTTATTAGTAATTTTTTTTAAGAAATAAATAATATATTATTTATTTTATTTATTAAAAAAAATAAACTAAACAACAAATATGATAATCTCTAAACAATAAATAAATAAATAAATAAAAATATATCGTGTCACCCTCGAGGAGCCCTAATGAAATATTCTTTTGAGACCAAATAATTGAATAGGCCACTGATATTGACCAAAACACCCCTGAAAACTTTTTCGTAAAATGACCCCTCGCTCGATCTCTCCAGGATTCTGTCGCCCACCTTCTCACAAGCCAACGGCCTACTATGTCGCTGCACCCGGTGCACCACATCAACCCTACACCACACTTTTACTGTGTCAATTTAAATTTTTTTTTAGAGATTTACAAAAATAATAATAATAATAATAATAATAATAATATTTAGAGAACCAAAAAAAAATTCAGGGATCTGAAGGTTAAATGGGGGTGGACAAAAATTTGGCGGGGGAGGATCATCAACATGAACCGGGTGCACGGCGATATTCCTCGCGAACACCGGCACGTGCCTGCGTGGCGTCGCCGCGCATATCGCGTTGTGACACGTGTCAGGACCCGCGTCCTTATCGTTATGGTCTGCGTCAGCACCGATGATGTGTCCGCAGAGGGGATCTCCTTCAGCAACGCAAGATATCTACAGCCCAAATTTCTATTCCCTGCGCCGGGTGTACACCACCACTACGAACACCGCACTTTATTATATCCGATAATTAGTATTTTAAATTTAAAATAAAAATACAATGAATGTGATCTACGCCCTCTAAAAATTGATCATCGAATAATTCTAAAAATCGACGATGGGGGAAAAAAAAAAAAAAAAAAAAAAAAAATCCTTGTAGGGAGTTTTAAGGGCGGTGTAGCGGGATGAACTTGTGCACCTGGTGCAGAAACAGGAAAAGATTTCATTTGCCAGGACTGATGCTGACGTCATCCTAGAGCTTTTGGGGGCAACACGTAACCCCACGACCTCGCAAGTTGGCCACTTGGATGAGCTGTCGCGGGCCCCACCGCCTGAAACTTACACGTGTCCGCAGGTCTTTGTCTGCACACGTGGCGCGAGATGCGGCGCCCTCGCGTCCCTCTAGAGGGGCAGCTCGGTTCCCTGGAACGAGTCCACCGTGGACCGGCATTTTTTCAATATAGCTAATGCCGATTTATTCAACTCAGTTGTGTTGTATATTAATTTCGAATATTTTAGTGATTTATATTTTTTAAAAAATTTGAACTGGTTCTTGGCTCACAGTGGATCAGGTCCAGTTAAAAGTTTCTGAAAAAAGGCGAATAATAAAGAGAAAGGGGACAGTGCAAGTTGGAGGGTGCGTGGACAGTGGTGGGCCCACGACCCTATGCCGACCCCTCTATATCCTCGCCGTTCTTCACGGGCTCCATCCTCGGCGACCCGATCCGCAAATCCTCGGGACTTTGACCTTGGTCAAGCTCCGGCGCATCACACAATCGCGTCCGTCCGTTGGGGCGGATAAAGTGATCGGAGCGCGTGACGTGGCTCGCGCGGGTAAGCAAGTGGGGAACAAGTGGCGTCGCGGAGGCCCACAGCTCGACACGTGTAGCTTTCCGAGGACCCTTTAGGACGCTGACACGTGTCCCCGTGAAAACCCGCGCCGCCCCTCCGAGTGGAACGGCGCGCTCGCCGAAGTGGCCACCCAGTTTCGCCACGTGTCCATTTACTCTCTAAAGCGCGGCGACGATGAGGGATATTTTTTTAGTACAATAAAATAATTAATAATAATAATAATAATAATAAATTATTTTGGTACGGAGAAGAAAAGAGAAAGAAAAGAAGGGAAGAGAAGAGCTCCCTCCCTTTCTCTTAATTTGTTTTTTTCGTAAAAAAAAAAAATTTACCCCAAAAAATAAAATAAGAAACCAATTATTTTTATTTTTATTTTTATTTTTATTTTTTAATAATTTTCGTTACTCTGTTCGTCTTCTCTCCCCTGCTTTCTCCAAAGTTGTCGTTTTGGTGCGGCGAATTCTCATGGATTTTGGTAAAAACTCGATTTTGTGAGCGATTCTCATCTCATTTGGGGCGATTCCCCTGCGATTCGATGGAGGAGGATTCGGTAATGGCTTCGGCGGCGGAGGAGGCGGAGGCGGAGAGTCGCCGCCGCCCGAGAGATCTACTGCGGCGATTGGGCAGTGTCGGGAATTTTTGCGAGGAGAGCGCGGAGGCGAACGGCGCGGACTCGGACGAGATCGAGCTCAGCCTCGGCCTCTCCCTCTCCCTCGGCAGCTGCTTCGGCCCCGGTTCCAATCCCAATCTCAATCCGAAGGGGAAGATCAGATTGTCGCGCTCGTCGTCGCTCGCGTCGTTCTCGCCCTTCGCCGCCGCCGCCGCCGGGGACAACGCGAGCTCGCTGGTGAGGACGTGCTCGCTGCCGACGGAGACGGAGGAGGATCGGAGGAAGAGGAAGGAGATGGAGAGCCTGAAGAGGCTGGAAGCCAAGCGGAAGAGGCTGGAGCGGCGGAACTCTATCAAATCCGCCGGCTCTGCCAGGGACACGGGGGAGGAAGACTCCGACTCCGACCCCATCCCCATCGCATTCAACGGTTGCCGCCGCCGCCACCATATTCTCACATCCCGCCCGCCGGAGTGGCCCTTTCCCCCGATCTCGCAGGCCTCCTCCGTCGGGTCGCAGGGAAGCTGCTCTTTCAGTTCAGCCGCAGATTTCGAAATCAAGGCCCCCGCGGCGGCGGCGGCGGAAGGTATTCGAATGGATCATCGATTTACAAGCATTCATGAAATTCGACTGCTTATATCTGTCACTCGCAAATTACCAAAACATTGGAAAAATTTCTGCAGTTTATCTCTCAATTGCCTTATTATGCACAAGTTTGTATAGATCCTCAATGTTTACTACTAGTAAAAATAAGTGCTAGTAAACCGCCACACCTCTTATCAGTTGTCTTGGTCACCAACATGGCTACATCGCGGTCTAAATGTTTACATGTTTATATAGCACTGATCGATAATCAATTAGAATAAATTGCGGGACGACAAATTGCAAATGTTGTTTCGGATTCGTGGCGTCGACGACAAATAGAATATGTTTCGCAAGCACGCTGAACAGAAGAACGGAACGAAACGAAAGCTGTGGTGGTTTATTACGGGGTTTAGGTGCGAATTAGCAGGTGGTGGGTTGTAGGTTTAAAGAGTAAAAGAAAGCAAAAGGTTAGTTAGTTTAACATGATAAATGGTGTTTTTAATTACTTTTCTTTAGTCGGCGTAGGCTTTTCTTAGGTTGGTTGAATTTCTGTGTATTTCATAATAGATGTTTAATTTTATTGTTGCATGACATCATCGATCAACAGATTCGGAGAAAAGCTCACTAAGCATTCCCTTCTGTGAGAATTTGCTATGATCCTTCGTTCCGAGTTAATGAAGCTTCTTTAAATAAGGAATAGTCTATTCAAAATATTATGATGCTGGCATCTGTCAGGTGTCAACTTATTATATTTCCAAAAAGTCATAGCATCACTTATTTTGACTCGAAAACTATGCTCGAGTTAAACTAAAGCACGAGAGTCGGCCAGCAAGCCAACGAGAACTGAGGAGGTAGAATTCTCCATCTCCAACACCTCGAATTCGAGAAAGATGCCGTAGTCTCCATTACTAATTTAACATTATCTTTGAGTCTATTAGGATGAAGAAATTGCCCGTTAGCATCGTTGTAGTTACCGCTAATGGAATGTCGCACTCCCTTGCCGCACTTTTACTAGAAGAAAGAATGTGAATCATCTCTTGCCTCTTGCTTCGTTTTTAGTTCATTCTTCGTCTGTATTTTGCGCTTATACTGTCGTATTAACTGTTTGTGTTTTGCATATTCTTTTTTCGTTGTTTTGTTGTCTACGAATTCTTCTATTCATGTATAGAATTTCTTCTTCGCTCTTTTCAGGAAATGATAGCCCCTTGGAAATCCAACCATTGCCTGACAATATCAACCATAAGATAGCAGCAATGCCTCCTACTGCACTGACAAGGACCGAGACGAATTACAGCACAGGACAAGAGAATCCTATAAGAACTCTGTCGGGCAGAACCAACAGCGTCAGGAAGAACATAATGGAAGACATGCCATGCGTGTCCACAAAGGGAGACGGTCCTAACGGGAGGAGAATCGAAGGCTTCCTCTTCAACTTCAAGAAGGTCGAAGACTTGAGGATAGTTTGCGTGTGTCACGGCAGCTTCCTCACCCCCGCCGAGTTCGTGAAGCACGCGGGAGGCGGAGATGTCGCGCACCCTTTAAAGCACATTGTGGTCAACCCTTCTCCGTCGAGCTTATCATAATCCTCAATCCGAATCATGCGCTTGCATGGTGGTATTAACATAGCAGCTCCTACTTTTGGCAGAGCAGATACGTTAAACTCGATCACTGTGCGCCGACCAGACTTGATCAGACACAAGACATCTGCTTTATCAATAGTGAAACATGCTCTCTTATAATCATCATCAGTGTCAGTCCAAATTATCTTCTTGAGTAGTTGGGCTTGTTTTCCTCCTCTTTTATCAGACAATTATGGGAATAGAGGAAACAAACATGAGCAGCAATGGACAAAGGTTTGTTGCAAGACTTGAGGGATTAATAACTTTGGATGGTTCTTCTTTTCAGAAATTGAGTGTCCAATTGGTGTTTCTGGTAGGCGGAACATGGCCATAAAGATGATGATATTCTCAATTTTAAGTTCATATGGTTTTTGCCAAGTTGATGTAATCTTGAACTTTAGATCCATAGGCAGGTGACAAGTAAAAAGAAATAGATAGTATGGTTTGTGAAGGTCAAGAGAAGCAAAAGAAAAAAAAAATTCTCTTTTCCTGTGCTGGACCATATAAGAGCAATAGTAAAGCTGCTTTATTTTTTGTCCTTTTTTCCCCTCTTTTGTTGCTTCTTTTCTTTTCTTATGTGGCTTCTGTTTTTTAAACACATCTCAAAGAAAGTTGTGTGTGTGTGTGTGTGTTAGAGAGAGAGAGAGAGAGAGAGTGGTCCTTTGATATTTATACTCTGCCCTTATTTGGGTTTTGATTGTAACTAATTTGGTTTAAGTTCTAAAATCCTAATACAAAAATTTTCCCCTGGGTAAATGCCATTTTATTTTCTTAAAGACAAAAGGAAACAACAACTCAATAAGGAGCTTGCTGTTTTTAAGTCACCCTACATTATAAACAGCTAATATATTTGTTCCTTGCTAATTTCCAAACATTACTAATTAAAGTCGCCTCAATTGCATGCCCACGATGATTAAAGTGTTATTATTAGAGTCAATTTTACTATTAACGAAAATTAGCTGAATTCAATTACTACTACTTCAATTTGGTAGGAACTGTGAATATTTAAAAAAGATCTTTTAATTAGATTTAATGAATCAATTGTGCAAAGTACAGATGAGTTTGTTCTAATAATATTTTTCTCTATCTTTTGGGTTGCAACAAACATGTCACTCTAGGGAAGCTGCATCATGAGGTTTAGCTGGATAATTTGAGTTAATATATAGTAGTGCGAACCAATGATCATTGCGTGATGATGTGTGCTTGTTCTGTGAATCCCTAACATTTTGGTGGTGACTTGATATAAAAAGTACAATTTTTTTCTTTTTCTTCGAAATTAGGGACAAATAGGTTGTGACGAAATTCATTTAAAAATAAGTAATTATTTTAAGTCAAATTACATGTGATAGGTCTCTTGAAATAAAGTGACAAAAAAGAGGAAAAAAAAAAAGACAAAAAAAGACAAAAAAAGGAAAAACAAAAAGAAAAAGTTAATTGCACGACTCTATGTAAACATATCGAATAGTAAATATATTCCTATAAAATTTAACTTTTCATATTTATTTTTTTAAAAATCCAACGTTATTCATATATATATTCCTACCGCCTATCTCTATTAGAAAAATCTAATTAATCATAGATTAAATAATTAATTTTGATTAATTAGTAAGATAAATTTATCTTTTTATCTTTTTAGATATTTTTATATTATTTTAATAGTTGAAACTTTTGGAGAAACATTTTTAAAAGGGCAAAATTATTAGTTCACATATAGTTTGTTAAAAAATAAACAGTGAACTAATGGTAATAAACCGGATGAATATATATGAACAACTTAGAATTTTTTAAAAAATAAATATGAAAAATTAAATTTTATAAGAATATATTTGCTATTCGATATGTTTACAGAAAGTCGTATGCAATATTATATATACAACTCACGAATAAGATGTGAATTTCACACCCACGTTTTAAAGAATTTTTATTTAAAAAAATTTAATCAAATTGAAAACTTGGGCAATTACTGCTGCTACAGAAAAAAATAATAATCATCATTCCCATAGTTTCAGCACATAATAAGGAGTGTGGTGATCATTCTATGTTGATGGTACAAGATACAATAACAGATAGAGAAGACCAAGAAATAATCATTAATAAAGCAGTTGTGATGTTGAAGTAGATTTGGACAATTATTACATATCATAACAACAGAACAAGTTTTGCTTGTGCAAGAAAAATGCTATACAAGATTGAGCTATTCCAATAAGATATGAGGAGGTGCTCCTCAACTGCTAATTTTAGCAAAATATATCTAATTGGAGAAATTATGGGTTTGAACCTAGTCCACCACACAGGCTGTGGACTGATCATCCCATTTTCATCCATCTTTCTCCAACTGATGGGTATAAGTTTGAATAAGCAGATAAGCAAAAGAAATATCGTCGACGACGGCGTAGCACTCAGCTGAAATGAAATTGAAAACAATTTGTACTACAAACCATCTTTGTTTCCTTCACCAAACAGAGAAAATGAGTTTGTAACATCACTTCAAATATTAACAAAAATTACCAGGAAAGAGAAAATTCCAACTTCACTAGAGCTCCTTCTAGCCTTTATGGTAAGATACTGACCAGGGAATACAATGTTCCAAAGTTAATTTAAAGTTACCACAGCAAAACTACGCAAAATTTGCATTAATAGAGAATATAATTTATGATGGATGTTTAAGTGCAACAGAAAATGCAGCAGCACTTAACCTCTGAAATTAGAATACTCCGAAAGAACTCCCAGAGATACAAATACAAATATAATATATTTCGGGATACAACATGAAAAGTTAAGTACAGGCATCAATTTTGAAATCAAACTAGTAATTTACATTTGGCATTTCTGTTTTCTTTCCCTTTGCAGTTACATTGAACACCCAGGAATGGAAGACGAAAAAAAAATGATCTATTATACAAAGTCGACATCTAAAGCACAAAGGCGAAGTCTATAAATTAGAAAATTGTACCATAGACCATAAGTTACAGCTAAATGTACCTTCCTAACTGTGAATTTTGTTAATCATGCATTCATTATTGGCGCAAAGACCACAAGTTACAGCTTGCTGTACCTCTCTAAGTAGTGAATCTGTTAATAGCAAGGCATTAATTTGTTGCTAGCAGGTCGGAGGTTGAAGTTGCTTAAGCCGCTGGACAACCTGCTTCATTGTGGGCCGGATAGAAAGGGAGTCAACTGTACACATGACAGCTAAATGCAAGGTCTCCACCAAATCATCATGAGGCCCCACATCCCACAGCCCCTCGATAAAGAACTCACGAGCTCGGCCTTGGCGAAGCAACATGCAAGCCCAAGCAACTATATTGAAACCATTCCCGTAGGGAGAGAACGATGGGTCCAAGGCTTTCTTGTCTGAGATCAACTCCATTAGTACCACCCCGTAGCTATAAACATCGGCCTTATCAGAAACACGGCAAGTCATTGCATACTCAGGAGCAACATATCCAAAGGTTCCAGCCACACCAGTAGTTGCATGGGTTTCAGAATTACCCAGAAGTCTTGCCAATCCGAAGTCCGAGAGATAAGCATTGAAATCATTGTCCAATAAAATGTTACTTGGTTTAACATCTCTGTGAAGAATTCGAGGCACACAGCCGTCATGAAGGTAAGCGAGTGCCCTAGCAATGTCTAATGCGATTTTATGAAGCATCCTCCAGTCTACTGCTCTCTTGTGTCTTTCCTGTATAAATCTCTCAAGATTTCCTCCAGGTAAGTAGTTATATATGAGAAACATCTCTGGTTCGCTAAGATGATAACCAATTAGGGTGACAAGATTGGAATGGCGTAATCTTGCTAGGGTTTTGATCTCAGCATGGAACTGTTGAACCCCTTGGAACCGTCCAACAGACAGCCTCTTTATGGCAACCAAAACACCTGGCGAAATCTCAGCCTTGTAAGTGGCTCCGAATCCTCCACTTCCAATGCAGTTGCTTGCATTGAAACTCCCTGTGGCCCGAACTACATTCTCAAAAGTTATCGGAACCCCTATATCAGTAAATACTGTGACCGCCCTTTTTCGATTAGACTGAACCGTTAATCGAGGTGCACACTTCCTTGTGTATATGAAAAGCACAATGACGGCAAAGAGGACAGCAACTATTGCGGTCGCTGATGTTACTGACGCTATCTCAATGGAACTTAACCCACTACTTGAACTCTTATTCGGAGAGCTTTGAGGCATGGAATCACTGTTGTTTGGTGAATTGCTTCCGTAAGCCTGCCGGTCCGATGGTGGTACAGATAGGGAAAATACATGACAGGACTGGAGTAGAGGGTTTCCGAGAACACTTTCGCATCTAATTGTGCTGGCATTTAAAGGAAGCGGCCCAGATAAATTATTGAATGACACATTAAACATGGTAAGAGATGCCTCGTGAGCAAAGCCAGAAGGAATCTCTCCAGAAAGGCTATTGTTAACGAGAAGAAGGGTGGTGAGATTTTTCAAGTTCACAAGGCCACTAGGAATTTTTCCTGAGAGTAAGTTCGAGGAAAGATCCAAAATTTTCAGCGACCGCAAACGGTCTAAGCCAGCAGGAATGTTACCATTGAGAAAATTATTACCCAACAAAAGTTGCTGCAGTTGCGTCAAATTTTCAATACTTGAAGGAATCTCACCGCTAAGACTGTTCCTGCTCAAGTCAAGACTGACGAGATTGTCCAATTGCCCAATGCTTTGAGGAATCATCCCAGTAAATCGATTACCAGCAACAGCAAAAACCAAAAGAGATTTGCACATGGCACCGATTTCTACCGGAATTTCATCCGAAATCAGGTTGTCGCTGAGATCAATGATGAAACCACCTAAGTAATTGCACATACTTAAAAGAGTATTGTTCAATGGGCCGACAAGATTATTTCCATCAGCCAGAAAAGCATAAGCAATTTGATTTCCAAATTTCTCAGCAGCAAGCGGTAAAGACGGCAGAGCTCCAGTAAAATTATTCTGGCCAAAGTTATGAAAAACCATGATATCATCACCGGCATACAATGAGATTTCTGCACGAATTTTGCACACTAGGAAGGAAGAGTATGTGGAGGCAAGGTCATCGAATGGGAGCTTAGAGGAAGGGCAAGCCTTAGGGCTAAACCTCGGGATGGAGCCAGATAGATGATTTCCACTAACATCGAAAAAATCCATACAAGGAATAGGAAGCTCCTCGCTGATAGATCCTGTCAGTTTGTTCGAGCTCAAGTTCAAATATTTAAGATTCTCGCATTGCTCTAGGGCTTTTGGAATCCCACCGGTAAAGAGATTCTCCCCCAAGTTAACCATTTGCAAGCTCTCGCAAGAACCCCAATTGCTCGGAATTTCCCCCTCCAGGGTTGCCCTAGGGGCCCAGAGAACCCTAAGCTTGGGCAGAGCTGTAATACTCTCTGCAATCCCACCTTGGTAGTAATTAAAATCATCGACGTCCACAATGGTTGAAGAATTGGAAACTGCAGGTGAATTGTAAGGGTTGGAAAGAAAGAGAACCGACAACTCCTTGCAGCCTCCGAGCTCGGGAGGTACAGGGCCACTTAGACTGTTCCTCGAAACATCTAAAATTTGAAGCTTTTCCAGCCGGCCTAGACTGGAAGGAAGAACATCGTCCAATAGGTTAGAGAAGAGCAGCAGCGATAGAAGATTAGTGCAATTTCCCAAGCTAAGAGGAATGCTACCGACGAGAAGGTTCCCGGAGAGGTCCAGGTTCTCAAGTGTTGAGCAATTAGCTCCGAGGTCGTCAGGGATCGACCCGCTGAGCCGATTGAAAGAGAGATAGAGCTGCTTAAGCCCAGGGAGGTTGCCCAGAAACGCCGGGACGGAGCCGTTGAGCTGGTTGAAGGAGAGGTCTAGGGTTTCTAAGCCTAGGGTTTTCGAGAGCGAGGCGGGGATCTCACCTTGGAGAAGATTGGAAGCCAAATTGAGGACGCGTAGGCGGCGGGGAAAGACGGAGGGAAGGGAGCCGGAGAGCCCGCCGTTCCCCTGGAGATCGAGCACTTGGAGGTTCTCCAGAGCCCAGATCTCGAAGGGGACCTCGCCGGAGAAGGCGTGGAAGGGGAGCTCAAGGACGCGAAGCCGCGGCAGCGATCCGAGGGCGGGGCTCAGCTTCCCGGCGAGTCTCCGGCCGGGATCGGGGCGGCCCCGGCGAGAGGGGAAGGGTTCGTGGCATGAGGCGAAGGAGCCACCGCCCTCGGCGGAGATGCTGAGGGACACAACCCGGGAGCTGGCGTCGCACGCGACCCCGGGCCAAGAGCAGTGGTCTTCTCCGCCGCCGCCGCCGCCGCCATCTCCGTCAGACCAGAGCCGGAGGAGTTCATCGGGGTCGGAGGAGACGGACACCTTGAACTGGAGCAAGGCGGAGCGTTCGGCGGCGCGGGGGTCCTCCTCGGCGGCGTAGAACAGCGAGGGCTCGAGGACGACGACAAGGAGGACGTAGACAAGGAGACGGGTGGCTAGGGTTCCGGCGAGGATCTCCCGGCAGCGGGTCATCGCCGGCGGGGCTCGCATTCGGTAGGAAACCCTAACCCTAAATCGAAAACCCTACTCCTTAAAATATATCACTCACACACACTCTCTCTCTCTAGAGAGAAGGGGGCGGGACGAGGAGGAGAAGGGCAAGGGCGTAAATGGAGGGAAGCGCGTCCTCGTCCTCGTCTTCGTCTTCGTCTTCGTCTGCGTCTGCGTCTGCGTTGCGGTGAAGAAGTTTTGGTTTGCTATTTCTTTGCTTTCTCCTTCGCCCCCTCCCTCCTTCCACTGCTACTGCTTCCTTTTTTTTTTTTCTTTTTTTTTTTTTTTTACTGTCCTTGTCATTCCACTCCCGCACGCAAAATACGGACCACCTTTTGTGACTCGGCCATCAAAAAGATTGTACCAGGACTTCATTTCCTCCTGCTACCTGTAGTAGTACCTGTAGCAGTTGGTTGGTACGTTATTAAAAATAATAATAAATAAATAAATATATAAAATTAAATTTTTTATATTTATTTTTTAAAAAAATTTAAGTTCTTCTCCCCTCTCTCTCTCTCTCTCTCTCTCTCTCTCTCTCTCTCTATATATATATTATTATATATATATATATATATATATATATATATATATATATATATTACTCTGATTTATTACCGTTACTTTATTATTTATTTTTTTTAACAAAATATAAATTAATTGTCAATTTTATTCTTTATAAATTCTAAAGTAGTGAAAATATAAATTTATCTCACTCACTAATTAAAATTAATTATTTAATTTATAATTAACTATATTTTTCTATCGAATATTAACGATAGGAATATATATGAATATTTTAAATTTTTTAAAAAATAAATATAAAAAATTAAATTTTATAGAAATATATATGTTATTCGATAGATTTACAAAAAATTATATAAAATTAATTTTAAAAAAATAAAACATACGGATGATGTGTAGAACCCAATATTTTTAAATAAAAATTTTAAATCTATAATTTTTATATAATAATTAATAAAATTAATTTTTATACAAAAAGTTCAGAATGTAAATTTAAAGAAATTATTATGAATGTAAATTATGGTGATTACAATTTGTTGATAATGAAACGAAAAGGTCAAGACAACGAAAAATCATGATTGAAAAATTTACCGATTAACCATAGGTCCGGTTTCAAAAAGATCAGTCAAAATTTTCGAAAGTGAACATGAAATGCGCGTTATATGCATCTAAAAAATTATATTAAATTTTATAATTTTATTTTAAATTTTTATTTTTTAATAATATTTTATCCACCATAATATTTCTCAATAAATAAAAATTAAAAATTTTATAATAAAATTATTTAAAATTCTATAACAAAAAATGGAAGGAAAGAAAGGGAAAGGCAAATTTTACTAATGAGAAAATATAAAAAAATATGAATTTTTTATAAGAAATATGTATTGACTAATAATATTTTAAATTAAGGCTTATAAGGGTGTTTTTGAAATGAAAATTGACATATACAATGACTGAAAAATAATTCACTAAAATTATTTTCAAAATAAGATTTTGAAATTTACAATTATTAGTGATAAAATTTAAACTTAATGGATAAGATTATTTGAAGTGGAGTGGTATTAGATTTTTAAAAAAAATAATTTTATAATAAAATTTGAAATAAATATATAGTGAAAACCTACAAAACTAATTTAAACTATTAATCATTTTAAATCAACTATCCACTTTCTTAAAATTTTAATTTTACTATTTAATTTTTTTATTTATTTAATTTGACTCAGTCAACAGTCAACGAGATTTTAATTTTAAATGTAAAAGAGTCCTTTATCTTTATAAATTTAGTATATTTTATACTATTCTTATAACTATAAATTTATTAAAATAAATAATTAATTGAAAATTTAAAATTAAATGTATTAAAAAATTAAACCGTAATATTAAAATTTTGAATGGTTGAATGGTTAAACTCAAAATATTGTATGGTGCACAAATAAAAATTTTCTTACTAGGTAGATTGATGTAACTAATAAAATTATAAAATAAATAATGTGTAAGATGCAAATATTTTTTAGGATTTAGAAGTAATATTTTTTAGAATTAATTACATACAGTTTCTATGAACATATCGAATATCATATATATTTCTATAAAATTTAATTTTTTATATTTATTCCTACTATTAATATTCGTTAAAAAAATATAGTTAATCATAAATTAAATACTTAAGCTTAATTAGTTAGTAACATAAATTTATTTTTTTATCCTTAAAATATTTTTGCACTATTCTAATAGTTGGACTTTGGTGGACATGTTTGAAAACGTAAAACTATCATTTCATTTTTATTATGTTAAAAAATAAAAAAATAAATTAACAGTAATAAATCAGAAAGATATATATATATATATAATTTAAAAATTTTTAAAAAATAAATATAAAAAATTAAATTTTATAAAAATATATTTATTATTTGATATTTTTATATGGTGCTTTATGAAATTAATTTTATTTTTTAAATTTGAAAACACTCGGTAATTCTAAAATGGTTTTAGTATCTTTTTGCAATTTTATTTAGTGGTGTTCTAAAATGGAGTCAAAAAAAGGAGTGGTCGAGGCTTCCACACTGCTTTGGCTTGTGCTCTTCGCACCAAGTTGTTTTTCCTTTGCCTAATTTTCAAAATTCCAAATAGGCCCCTCAAGTTTCCTCCTCGTGCGTCCGTACGCCCCCATCGCCGTCCTAGGCTTGGTGGACCCCACACGTGAAAATATATATATATATACACTACACATTTGATTTTCTAAATATTTAAATTATTGCTGTATCCATCAAAATTATTTTAGCATATTTGAATAATGATTATCTAATATCTATATATTGCTCGTTTAAAATCGAAAACGAACTGAATATGGATTTGTTCTACATCAGATATTCGTGTGTATATAAATAAATAAATATATATATTATAATTTTATTAAATAATTTATATATAAATTATAATTTTTTTATTATAAAAAAATTTATGTTCTAATAAATTAAATAAAATTCGCTTTAAAAAATAAAATATTTCAATAAAAACGCATGAGCACAAAAACTGTAAAAAAAATTATCATATTTTATCCATCGAGTTCCAATTCGTATCGAATCCCAGTTTAAAAATTATTTTAAATTCTATTCATTAAAAAGTCTAGTTCAGGTAGAATCCAAATTGAATATAATTATAAAATATTCAAATTCATATCCAAAATTTTAATAAATAATTTTTTTAATTTATAAAATGATCAAATATTTTGAATAGCTTTACTGGTGGAGCCCGTGGCTGTGTGATCAAAATAAATAAATTAAAAAAATAAAAAATTAAATTAAATTTTTTAAAAATTAAATAGCTGATTCAAAATTATTCACAGTTCAGTATATTTTATTTTTTTGAAAATGGTGGGGCCCATAAGCAAGGACCACAGCAAGTGATTGGGCCGGATTTGGGGGCCCAGCAAGTGGTTTTTGGCGTGGCCCTAACGAGCCCGTGCTAATGCTTCGTTCACTGCAGATAAAAAAAATTTTCTTTGTTTTCGCATATTTAAATTCAAATAAATAAATATGATTTTCTCTTTTAAATTTTTTTGTTTTCTGTTTTCTTATTTCCTATCCATTCGAATAAAATTAAACACTTAATTCACATTTTGAAGGTTCAAAAAATTTTAAAGTGTTTTAGATTCCTCTCTCCTTTAATTCCAAATCACTATAAACCAAAATAGGCCCAGCCCATGCTTTGACCAAAATAGAATCCAATCATCCATATCTCACAAGGTGTGAACATATTTTATTTTTTGGAAAATAAATAGTACCAAATTATTATTACTATCAATTTTTTAATACTTCGATTAAAAAACATACGATTAGAATAATAATAGTCTCCTAAAATTTAATGAATAACTAATTGAATAATAAAAATTCTAAAAAATCACTCTAATCTCAACCGCACATCATTTCATACAAAGACTGAAAAATTTAATAACACAAATTACAACGTGACTCGCATTTGGAATAGTTAAAAGAGAAGGACAAAGCACCAATACCGTATACCACCAAAACAGGGCTCAGTTGCTTTCCAAAACCAACTTGGGCAAGGACTTTTTAAAGGTGAGATTACACTACCAAAGTTGAATCTGATTGAGATAAGACACAATCTTAGATTTTCTCTAAATTTGGAGTCCACAAAAGTTAATATTTTGACTGGCTTTTGGAATAAAGATTATTTGCAATCAATACTCAATAGTAACACAAAATTTATGTAATAGGATGTATAAACAGATAACAAAATGAGTACAATTTATGCATTTAAAACTGTTTGCTTAGCTACAAAAAAAACACAAAAACCTAAAGCCTCATTTGTCATTCGAATTGGTCAAAGGATTCTTTCTTTTCTTTTTTTCTTTTTAATTTTATTTTAACAACTCTTTTAACTATTTGTTACTTCATTTGACCATTGTTAGGGTCTTTGTTGCAGTTTCTATTTCCTTGGCCTTGCACAGCAAGCAAAAGCACAAGAATTTCCTAGCAAATCTGACACCAAATCCCTCAATCAGGTACAAAAGCACTAGAATTTCAAGTCAACCATTTCCCATAAAGAAACTAAATTCAAATCTAATCTTATCTTAACTTTTCCCTCTCATGCTGTGGGCAAAAACAGCCACATTAAGATAAGAAATGTGAAAGCTTTTAATGATCTAATCACTTCATCTTCCAGATTCTTAGGCAACCTTTTTCTGTTGGGTAAAATGTGCAGAGACTCCCTTAAACTTCAGCTCTTTTTGAACTTTCACTTTTTATAATCATATATTTTCTATACTTTATCAAATATTCAATAAACCCCTTTCCTCAAATGAACTTACTAATTCCACAGCTATTTTGATCAAATATCTTGTACATAATTCTATAAGACTTCAAAATATAAATCCATTTTCTCTTTACGTTTTGATAATTAAACCTAACATGTAAATAATGAGTTAAACAAAACTCTAGCTTTTATTTATTTTTTTAACATGTTAGAATACAAAAAATAAATTTATTTATATTTTAAAGCTTTATAAAATTATATACAATACATACGACCAAAATGATTGTATTAGTTATAACTTTAATTGAGGAGAAAAATCTATTGAACCATTTCACAAAATTTAAATAATATAATCATTAAAATTTAAAATTTAAACACTTAATTAAAAACAAGCTAAAGTCCAGAGGGTCTCTGTAAGTTTTACCCTGTTTAAAGAAAGAAAAATGTTTCTTGTACACTCCAAATAAAATGTACATGTTATTTCTTGGATGTGATGAATTCTACTAACCACTTCAAAATAACTAGTTGATAAATTCCCACCCTGAGATGGATTAGGCGTACATCGTACACCCAATTTTGAATGTACAGATAGCACTGCTCGGAAAGCAATGACACTTCCTCTAGGATCATAGTACATGAAGAAAAGTTTGCACTAAAGGCAAAGTGCATAAATGCACAAATAAAAGCAGTACATAATCTCTTAAGACATAAAGTTGGGCTTTAGGATTATCTATCATAGAAATATGCAAAAGGATCAAAATGCAAGAGGATTGATCTAAGGTAATATTTTACATGAACAGATAAAAGCTAATTAGACCTCTCTTTTTTTGAGATAAAAAAAGCTAATTAGATTTGAGCCTGAGCTTTATAGTAAAAAGTTACCTTCCAGAGCTCAGTTTTTCTCGTATGGGCGGTTAAAATAACTTCAATGTTGAGAGATCGACATTTTTGCAATCTCCTCCAGTAAATACCTTGATTCAACAGAACAGTCCAGTGGTGCTTGAACCCTCACAGTTATCCTTTGGCGCTTCTCACTCATGTACTCGGTCTGCGACACACTGACCCGAAACAGATGAGGAACCCATGTTGCTTCTTTCAATTTGAGCTGGTACTTCTCATCTCCCACCTGATGCATGTGATAACACCATTTAGTCTACAAATAGACCTTTTCTTGTCGTAAAATATAATTCGTATCTTGTATAATAAGAAGAAAATGGATCAGATATGAGGTAACCAGATAAAGATATAGGGTATAGTACTGTATCCAATATTTTTTTGTTACATTAAGTAGAAGGAATATTAGCTTGGCAACATAATGTACTATACTGATAGGTTTTAGATGTGGTAACATTCATCTGTTTCTGAATGATGTTAAACTTGCCATTCCTTTATATTAAACAAATGTGGTTTCTAAACTGGTACATATGTAAATATTCAGCAAATAAAAGTAGATAGGATTACTTGTTTTCATTACCAAAATCTTCACATCAGCAGCACATTTTTAATTTTTTTTTAAAAAAAAGCAGATTTTGTGACCAATATCAACTGGATTCAATATTGAGTATCAAAATCCATGCAATTTATTGACTCGAATAATACCAGTATCCAGCATATGATAAACTACCTCAGTCTTTATCCTGTCAAGCTCATCAGCAGTGCAGCCAATAATCTTCTCTGCTTGTTCGTTGAAAACTGAGAGCCAAGCTTCACCGGTAGGGTCTGAAACCTTGACAACCATTATATACCTGCAAGTATTATAGCTAAAGTTAGTACAAAAAATATTAAGAATGAATCCTCCGTCAGTAGAGCAGTTTAATAAATTTATTAAACCTTTTACCTTAATGAACACTGATCATCATTCTTTTGGCAACCTTCACACCAGTATCCACCACCAACAGCTTCAGTCACTTTCTTATTGCAAGTCGTGCAAGCTCGATACCACATTGTTTGATCCGACTTGATGAGGCTGATGTAAACACTTATGCTGAAGAAGACAGGCTGCCGATGTAAACCAACTTAAAGAATTATATAAAATCACTAAGCAAAAGTGCTAAAATAAGTGGTTAACTACTTCAATTTTAAACTGTTAGTATTGCTAGTGAGTAGAGCAGTACCTTATCCTGACCCAATGAAGGGTCATTGGTAATTTGAGAAAGGAATACTCTATCAGAATACATGGACCTTAGACCGGTTCTTGAAGAAGAGACAATATCTGAACCAACAGAAGCCATTGAAGCACCTTTGCCTTCGGAATCATACCTAGCAATTGAAATAGCAAAACCAATGTAAGAACTAAGTAATAGTTTTGGTTTAGACGAGAATTAGACTTGCCCTTTGGATTAAAAAAATTCACCAAGATTTAAGCTTCTTTGCTTCAGGTAAGTCTGGATTTATCAGTACAGTGCTTTTGGTTAAAGTTGAAAGGGAAACACCTAAAAACATGTATAATGGTTAGTTACTAATAACTTATCAATACATTCAATGGAAACTGAAAAGTAATAAATTAAATACATCATTTTATCAGTTTGGCATACCTTGAAAGTCCCCAACTTTCAGGCTTTTGATGGCTACTGTAGGAGCTGTATCTACCATGTCCAACAACTCCTGGCCAATATTTGTTGCTAGATTATTCCAGAGAGAAACTGTTACAGTTTTGTTCCTGCAAAAATTCAATCCATATTTTGTCGTAAGTGTTAGAAAAATGAGTTGATTAGGAACCTAACCAAGTCAAAAAAAGTGCAACCACTTACGAATCATCTGCTATAGTGATATCACGCTTTGGGATGGTTTCGTTATCACTCTTCCGTCGGATACTTAAAGTTGGAGAAACATTCTGAACAATGCCAATCACATCTGCATTAAATAAAAATTGAGGTTTATCACATCTATTATCAAACTTCGTGAAGTCATATATGAAATATAACAAGTATATATTAAAAAACATATATGCACTATAGGCATATCAGCATTACCTACAAGCTCTCTGCCATTAACATATGATCCAAGCTGATCAATTTTCACAAAATTAAATTTTGTTTCTGGAATGAAAATTTCGCCTTCTGCCTCTTCAACTATAGCATTTTCATTTAATGTCATCTCGTAATCATTTTGGACTGTTTTGAACTGTTTGTTTGCAATTCTGAGGGATCCTTTTGAGATGTAATAAACCTTCCCTAACTCAAATTTAGGGTAAAATTTCTTCGCCGCTTCATTAAACATGGTTGCTTGTATTTGGGTACCCTGGACATAAATTGCCAAAAAAAAAACTTTATCACAAAAGTATATATTGAGAGAGCACAATTACAAATCAAAACTTCCAAGTGGCACTAAACCATATAATCAGCAAGCACTTTGAATACAGGGCACTTACATCTTCATCAGTCAATTCTACATTGAAGACCTGGCCTTCTCCTCTTGCATTCTTGTATGTCCTCAAGTTACCTTTATTTGTTACCCGAACTTTTATGGTCCAGTTACCTTGATAGGGGTTCAAGGAAACAAGAGGATGAATTCTTTTTGTCATGGCCAACCGAGCAGCAGGAGCAGCACTGAATCCCAAATAAACAAAAACAAAAAAAAACTCAGTAAAAGAGCTATGAGCTGGAAGGAAAATTGCATACTAAAAGGCACAACAAAACTATTTCCTGCAGAGGTTAAGAGTGTTTGAATGTCCAGACAAATTATCCACTGATAGCTACCAAGGGGTGACTGGGGTGACTATTAAAAAAAGCACAAATCATGATTTTTAGGATAACACATATGCATGTCACCTACAGGGCTATTTGGAGGACAAATATAGTAACATATTGGGCATCTAATCATACTACAACATCTAACAAATTAGGAAACAATATGTGTTGAACAAAGTATTCATGCATCCAAGCAAGCTTTTATTGTCTCAAAAGCTAGGGAACACATTAATTCACAAACAAAACATGTTACATTTTTTACAAGTTTATATATATATGCACTTGTAACATTGCATAGCACTAGAAGCAGGTGATTACGAAGAAAAATGACAAGATTAGTGTAATGAACCTATGATATAGTAAAAGGCGTTCTTACTTTCCACGCTGCTCATTGACAATCTGTGCTGCAGATTTTGCCACTATTTCCTGCTTAGGCATCAATAAGATTGCAGGTTCTTCTTTCTTCACTTCACTTTTGTATTCTTCTTCCTTCGCATCACTTTGAGATTCTTCCTTCTTCACTTCAGTTTTTATCTCCGTTTCAAGCGAAGGCGACACAACCTCACACTTGGTCACAATTAAAGCCCTGAAGGCATTGGACATGCAGATCTTTCATTAGAACAAGCAGCTCCAATTGATGAAATAACTCAAAAACCTCATATCTGAACTTAAATTGGGAATTTACTTTTCAGGTTGATTTGGGATGGCATTGCAAGTGTAGTCAAGGATGCGAATGAGGCCGAGGTTCTGAAGCTTCCCAGAATTGATCTCAGGAGCAAGGTGGGTAGGAAGCATTGCTTTAATCTTCATCACTCCATCACTAGCCATGAATCTGCAAATTAAATCAAAAGGAAAACAAAGATCATCAGCTTTTTCTGATTTTTGTAACCGTAAGATGGTGAATTGCTCTCTTTTCTGTCAAGAATCTGATTATCTATCCAGCAAGTGAATTATTAATACAATCATAGCCAGGAAGCAAAACACAGCATCAAATTAGTATCAAAATTAAAGGAAATTTATACAAGCAACTAAAAACAAGATACCACAAAAAACCAAATATAGTTAGTAACATGCACTTATTAGCAAGCAACCAAGGCCCATTTGGCATTGAGAGTCATCTAATAAGAATAGATAAAATAGAATTACAACAAAAGCATATAAAAATATACTTATCTACTATTTAGTGAGACGGCAGAGAATACAATATAATCAATTCATTACGATATACAATATGCAATATTTATATATAAAAACAAACAAGTTATTTTTCCATCATACTTTTTCACTACACATAACACAATTTACCCACAATTCCAAACATCTGCAATGAAAAGTCACAAACACTCCATCAAAATGCACATCAGTCACAACATACTGAAATACTGAAAGAGAAATTACTCAAACAAACCGTGAGCAATTCTAGTAAGCTAAACGGGAGAATCTTAGAATACAATTAAGGGATGAGGTAGAGAGGGAGCTCACGTGAATCGGGTTGTGCTGCTACCGATGGGCTTGAGATCGACGACCTGGACGACGATCTCCGGGATCTCCGAAGGCGAATCCGGCGTCGGGTTTGCGAGGAGCGCCGCGATGGCTCCCGGGGTCACCGACCTCGCCATTCCCCTCGATCGAGAGCTCCGGAGAGCGGAGAAAGGAGTGAGAGAGTGGAGAAGAGAGAGAAAGAGGCGAGATCTGTGGGATCGATCTAAGAAGAGGAGAGGATGGAGAGGGGGAAAAGAGCTTTTTTATGGCTTCGAAATTGGGGGTTTGAGCGGGAGCGGGAGCGGGAGAGGGAGGGTTTCGAGCTCCCTTTTACCGCTTTGTTTTCGGAAATGCGAAAGGCCTTTCGATTTCAACGGTTCGATTTTTTTTTTGTTTTTTTCTTCCTCCGCTCGATTTCGCGCGGGAGTTTTGAGTAGTTTGTGCGGTTTTTCGCGCCAAAATTTGAGGTTTACGGATCCATGAGGTGGGCTGAAAATTTACAGGCCCATTTTGTTGGCCCACTGGATTTCTTATTGCCAGATGTTAATGGGCCGGGCCGGGTTGATTCATCATATCTATATTCGGTCCCATTGGAGTGGGCTAAAGCAGTATTTGGTCACATATGTTGGGCTAAAAATAAATCTTTTTTCTGATTAGTTTCCTGTAAAATATATTTTTTTTTGGTAGAAAATAATTTACATATTGTAGGGGAAAAAAAAACAAAGATGATTCTATTGGTTCTTCAACTACTAGATTAGACAGTGAACTTTCTCAATTATTTGAAATTTTATTATTGTCAAATATTAGAGGAAAATTTATTATTAGGAATTCATTTACGTAGGGGTGGAGTGTAAGATATAAATCCTAAAGAGTGTATACTTATATATATCCTTAGGCCTCATTTGGCAACCGATATAAGAGGGGATAAGGGAGTTATCTCCTCCTTTATATCCAAACAGCATTTAAGTGTGGCGGGAACAGCTGTTCCTCCTATACCAGATTATTTCAGTATAAAGATAGAACAATTGTTCCACCCCACAGATGGAACAGTTGTTCCACCTTTTGCTTATTATTATTTTTTTTTAATTAAAATTTTTAAAATTATAAGATATTTAAATTTATAAAATTTTAATTTTTTTATTTTATTTTATAAATTTTAATCCCCTTTATTATTTTATTCCTTTTTAACTTACCAAACACAATTTTTCTTATCCCGGTACAATCTTTATACACAACAAAACACAAAATTACTATAATATTTGCTTATCTATCCCCAGAATAACTAATTTTTACTTATACCCGAACCAAACGCAACCTTACAGTTATATTTTAATTTTTTTTATATAATTTTATAATAAAAATTTTCTTCAAAAACCTGCCAAAAATATCTCCCAAAGTAGCCCCGTCCCGAAAAAAATCCAGTACCCCCATCCAACGGCTATCATATAATCGATCTCCCACGAACGGACGTGATTTCACGCAGAAGTCGTATATATGAACACCGTCGTTCCCAAAAACCCCCTTCGTCTCTACCGCAAAACGGTGTAGGGTTTTCGTAAGAGGAAAGCGGTCGAAAGAGTTGGTTCGTCTCCTCCCCCGCTCAGGTTCTTCTCCAAACCCTAATTCCACCTCTGTTTCTCTCGATCCTACTGTTTGAATCGGTTGATGTAGGTTTTGTGATCGATTTAGAAATGATTCAGTGGTTTTTTTTTTTTTTTTTTTTTTTTTGGAGGTAGAGAAGTGTTCTTATCTCCGAATCTCAGCATCTATGTGCTTTGATGCTTTTGTTCTCATTTGTTCGATCATATTATTATTTGACCTTGCATAAAATGTTCTGTTGTAACTTTGTTTGCTATTATGATTACTTTTCCCTTTTCAGCTTGTAGTCATGCTATTTTGAGAAGATTTTAGAGTATTCTGATTCCTGTTTATTTAATTTTTATCTGGAAACTGTCGTATAAACCCTAAGGTGTTGGGTTTTTGCGCTTGTACATGCAAAAGTCAGTTGATTGTGCTTCATCTTGTTTGATTTGTTTAATTAGTGGGGTTCGATGGGTTGTTTGGGAAATCACAGGAAATCATATCTAATTTGAAGAAAGGCAATCCTTATTTACCTAGAGAAGTATTTATTTGTTCTAACGTAGCCAACATGCCGAATTCTTATGACCGTGTTGTGCATGTTTGATTTTGTTGTGTTTGATTCTCTGATAACTGTATGGGTAATCATGTAATGCTGTAGTTTATTTTTTTTTCAGAGAAAAACAAATGTAGTGCTTGTTGTATGGTATTTATGTGCGATGTGCTTAAATTTGAGCTTAAGTAAGTAGATAGAATCAAATTGCTTGTAATATGGTTAGGAAGTAGAGGGCTTCATTTTCCAGCAGGCAAAGCAATGGTTCAAAGTATATCAAGCATAGACAACTGAACTACTTATCAAGACGTATCTTATCATTGGTAGCAAATTTGGACTTTTTCATAAAATTGCTGCAACAGCAGCACGCCGGTCTTGTTCAAAGTCATAATGATATTTATGCTTCTTTGCATGGACGATTATTTGTTTGGTTTGTTCTACATCTCAGTTTGAGCTTTGCCAGATAATTGTAGTTAGTCCCATTCCCACCTGGAGAGCAGAGCGGGTATGTAGAAGAGAGGAGAGATGGTGAGAAAGGAGATTAAGGGATGAAGGAAGAGAATATGGAGAAGGAGAGGAATAATATATGTTTACCTTTTTCTTTCCAATTTTTAGGAAATATTTTAAAGAAGAATGTGGCAAGCAATATATCTATATTCCTCTTGTACACATATATTTATGTGATACATGCCTACCATGATTCCCTTTTATACATATTTTTATTTAATTTGTCCTGTGTATCGATTTGTTAGTTGTTCTGCTTTACTGCGTATTTAAATTTTGATCAACTGTGTGAAATGACACGACGAGTTTGCTGGCTTGTTGCAGTTTTCAAAATGGCTTTTGCCACTAGAGTTCAAAATCTTCTTAAGAAAGCTGTAGCTTCCAATCCATCAGTATACCAAGCAGTACGATGCATGTCATCCTCGAAACTCTTTATTGGAGGTTCAGCTCACTTTCTTAGATTTTTCATCACTAATCATTACTTTATGACTTGATCTTTTTAAACATATACTAAATTTTTTCGGAAACATCCTATACAGGATTGTCGTATGGTACAGATGATCAAAGTCTAAGAGAAGCTTTCACAAATTATGGTGAAGTTGTTGAAGGTAAGAGATATATTTTTGTCCTCTTTTTCCTTGTTGCCATGTAAATATGCTTTAGCTAAGTTGCTTATCTATTCAGCTAGAGTTATCATTGACCGAGAGACGGGAAGGTCAAGGGGATTTGGTTTTGTTACTTTCACATCCGGTGAAGAAGCCTCAGCTGCCATTACTGGCATGGATGGGAAGGTACTTGTTTCTATACTTTCCAGCATTGGTTGGTCTCAGGATTAATTTTCAGTGTCACTGCCATTACTCTTACTACGACAAATTACTTGTTTGCTGCTATTATCCTTTTTTTCCCCTCTAACTAAATTTGTAAAAGAACTCTCCTCACTACGTATTAATCATGAGGGATAATAACTAGCATTCCCCTCAACATTGCGCTCCCCTCGACATGCTCTCCTGCTGTGTGTATAACCATTCAGTAGAGCAAGTAACTTTAGTGCCTTATTTCTCTCTTTGGATAGAGAGATCGGGATAGAAGAGAAAAGAAAGTAAAAGAAAAAAGGGAAGAGAGAGAGAGAAGAAAGTAAATTGTTTGGATAACAGAAAGGAAGAAGAGAAAATGAACTTCTGGTAGTGTTCTTTTCTATCCTTTTTTTCCCACTACCAAAGAGAGGCAAAGGATGAGGTTTCCGAAGAAGTATTTTTTCTGCTTTTCTCCTGCTTTCTCCTCTCTTCGCTTGCATTTCTATTCAAATGAGAGATTTTTTTTCTCTCTTTTTACTTTTTTATATTTTCTTCGCTCCTATTCTCTTACCCGAGCAGAGCATATAAAATAGAAAAACAACATGTAAATGACGGTTTGCTTGTATAGTGTTGGCAGATTTGTTTGGTGTGTATTTCTTTGGATCTAGTGCTGCAATTTTTGTAGTGATTTAATATTTTCTGTTGTATTAGGATCTTCATGGCCGGATGGTGAGGGTCAATTATGCCAATGACCGTGGTGGTGGATTCCGTAGTGGATATGGAGGCGGTGGATACGGAGGCAGTGGATATGGTGGCGGCGGATATGGCGCTGGAGGTGGTTATGGGGGCTATGGCGGTGGCAACAGCGGCGGCGGCGGCGGCGGCGGTTATGGTGGGAGTGGTGGGTACAGCAGAGGGGGCTACGGTGGCAGTGCTGGTGGATATAGTGGTGGTGCCACTAGTGGTAGTTACAGTGGAGATAACTACAATACTGGAGGTGTTGAAAGCTCTGGTAGCGGCACCGGGGGTTATGGTGGCAACAGTGTCGGTGGTGATGGTGGGAATTACAGCGTTGCTGGCGGCGGTGGCGGTGGCGGTGGCGGCGGCGGCGGCGGCGGCGGCTTTGACAACCATGTTAGCGGTGCTTCCCGGGATAACTACTTCAGTGGCAGTGGTGCTGCTGGTGGATATGGTGGCGATGAAGCTACCACAGGCTATGGCAGCAAGATTGACCAAGGTGATGACCAGTTTAATGCTCAGGATGACTTCTTGGAAGATGATTTTAAGGATGACGATGATGATGAGCCCAATGACTATGCCAACAAGAAGAGCTGATATGCCTAGGAGGGTTTAATATACCAAAGCTCATCGTCTCTTCAATGAGTTAGTTACTGGTTGCCATCGACAGGTTCCCCCAGTATATTTTATCTTGTTATTTGGCATGAACTGTGATGTTATGAAAAAAGTGTATTAGAGAATAACCTGTGAACCTGATGTTCTATAGGCCAGCATATGAGTACTTTCTTTTATGCTTTCATTTGTTTACTTTGCTGCGAACCTCCAAAACAGTGATGACAGTGAATGTTACTTAAATCTCAAGTATTTTTGAACATTTTGTTTTGTTTTCAATAGCTGAGAAGAGTTGTTCGTGGTACAATATGGGAAGAGAATTATTTGTTGTAGCAGTGAGTTTCTTTCGTCGGATTGAGCTGATAGGAAATTTAATTTCTGATTAAACTCGTTATAATTGAGCTGTTATGATTTTTGTTTGTGCCTTTTATTTATGTTCAGTTTACAGGTGTATATCAAAGGTTAGCATCCATTCTTTCTTGAGTTGGTTTTGTTGTGATAAATTTATTTATTTTTCTTGAAAACAATAAACTTTGAATCTATCAATGGTTGCTCAAACAAAGTTGTGATGTTTTTGTTGTTCATTTATTCTTCCATATTTTGTTCCAAGTTTCATTAGGTTCTACCTGTTTAGATTTTTACTAGGACTCCTAAACTGTGAACTTGATAAGATAGAAACTATGTGATGTGTGATGTGTCTAATATCCATTTTTGAGCCTTGAAACTTGATTATAATAGAGCTGGGTGAACAGTGCTCTGGGGAATTAGATCACGAGTTTTGTTGTTGAGCCAAGGAAAGAAGATGAGGATGTGGATTTGTACGTTTCAATCGTATATTAAAAGTGGGTCAAAAAGGCCAAACTTTGGGTTTCCGAGGTCATCTATCTTCTGTGTTAAAGCCTACAAATCCTGCAGTAGGCAACGTTCTATTCAATGTCCTTGCAGGGCTAAATTTATTCTTTCTTAAAAGATAAAAAAAAGAAACAAATGTTTCACCAAACTGGTATCAACCCAACTAAACAAACTCATCAATCATTGCCAACTAATGCTAAAGATATTGAGTCAATCCTAACTCCAACATCACCTCTTGCCTCTTCCAAGCAACCAAATCAACCCAACATCTACATTCCACTTTCTCCACCCACTCACAATCACCAACAAGAACCAATTCTAACCTCTCCATTCCTTTTGAAGCCTGTGATTGATACCATAAAGGAGCTGCACAACTCATCATCCTCACATCTCTTAACCGAAAACCATATCAATCAGCGCGAAGGAAACAACCTATCGAATGATTCTCATGTCCTTTTTCGTCTATTCGTCATGGGGGTAGTTGTTTCGCTGCTCAACCCAGCGAGGTTCGAGTAATGGCATTTTGATTTAGCGGCGAAGTCAGAGGCCAGAGGTGCCGATTCTTTACCCGCGTGCAGGTTGTAACGGTCAGGAGTTTGCATACTGCAACGCCCACAACTTGTTTTCACGGGAAGACGATGCGAATTTCAGTAACAGCGCAAATTCTTACCGTTTATGCATTTTACAGTTCAAATTTACGAAACACGCTCTGCGTGGAAATCAGAAACTACCAATCAATCAAAATTTTCGCCTTACTTGCTCAGTAGGTTTTAAATGAGAGTGTGATGGCTCGTTCGATCCTACTAGAAGAGGAAAATTCAATTTTGCGTTCTACTCATCCGACTACAAATCCTCTACCGAAGAGTTCCAAAGACTCGGAAATCATCGAAATTTCGATCCATCCAAACAGCCCCACCCTCCGTTTTGAATCTGCCCTCAACACCTGTTCCTCTTCGAGCTCTAGTTCGTCAATAACCTCTCATGAGGACTCCCCAGCAATAGAAATCCATGTCTGTTTTCGCGACGATCCATGCCACACTTGTATATCATCTTCAAACAATCTATCCTCTCCAGTAATTCATAGCCCACCCTCATTTGACAAAAATTTGCATTCAGGGACTAGTCCTCTATTTTCTGAGAGCAATCAGAAACATTCTTTACCATGTTATCCACCTCAAACATCCACCGAATCCGCGGTTGCGATCGGGGAGAAGGAGAACGGGAAAATTAGGTTGTTATCGAACCGTTCAACACGGATCGACTTCTTAGATTGCGACGCGAATGGGGCCCTCAAATGGAAGGAGGTAGAAGAGAATTTTGATCACTCCAATAGATCACAATGCACAGGTAAGTTCCTTTTTTTTTTTTTTTTTTTTTCCATTTAGATTAAGATTAAAATAACAATAATACATAGTGCAAAAACATTTATATTTTGGATCTTATTAACTATTCATGTATTACACTTGAACAATTCATGTAGTTGAAACTCTTTTGCAGTACCAGAAAACAATATAGTTAATCTTTCATAGAATAATAACTTGGAGTGTTTAATTTCACCTGAATATGTTTTGATTAGTTGTTTATTTGCTTCTTCTTTTTTTTTTTCAGAAAGGAAGGAAATAAATGGAATCTCAGAAGAGTCTTTGCAAGAAGACCACCACAATCATCAGCATTTGAATTCAAATCCATACCGATCCTTCTCACCAAATTCAAGCCCCAAATTCAGAATCTCCTTGGATGAGTAATTTTCAATAATATCCAGTTGTTATTTATGATCTTTTTTTTTTATGTTTAATTCTTAATATGTTGAACTTTGAATATAGTTTGTGAACTACAAATTAATCATTATCTAAAAATTAGAGAACTTGTTTTAGTTCTCTAAAACAAGTATAATTTTTTAACATTTCTCAGCTGTGGAAGTATCACAGAGAAGGAAATCACGCAGGTAATTCAAAAATTTCCATGCTCTGTATAATTATAATTTTATTAATCTTCAGGTTTAAGTTTGGTACATAGAGTGCCAATTTGGTAATATATTTATATTTCTAGGCTATATTATTAAGCGCTTCCACAAATCAGCTAGCGTTGACTCGAGAAGAGGCGACCGAATTGGCGCGACTAATAATCATGGAAGAGCTAAATGGAGACCAAGTAGCCGTTGAGGTCCTCCACTTAAACACCCCTCAACTTCCTCCGATTTACAAAAATGCCACTCTTTTAACTAAATTCTACTTTTTCTACTGCATTGTCCACAGCTATATAGACCAAAAGACAAGCTGGTAAACACTTCCACACAAACTCTATCTATACCTCCGTTCTCGCCGATGATGCCGCCGATCGTATCGCCGACCGTCGTGTTCCTCCGGGCCCACTGGCGACGAATATGGACGGTTTCGCTCTGGCTGGCGGCATGCGCGGCCCTTTTCAGCTGGAAGTTTGTGCAGTACCGCCGACGGTCGGCATTTGAAGTCATGGGGTATTGTCTCTGCACCGCCAAGGGCGCCGCCGAGACGCTCAAGCTCAACATGGCCCTCGTGCTCCTCCCCGTGTGCCGTAACACGGTCACGTGGCTCCGCATGAGCCGTCGGATCAATTCGATCATTCCTTTCAATGACACCATCAACTTTCACAAGGTTATCTCTTAGATTAGGTCCCTATAGATATTTTTCAAAACTTAAACTATCAGAGAACAGTATTTTAATCATTGACTAAGCATCTTTTTGACTTATAACTGGATTTTGACCTCAAAATCATTACATTGATTATGTGCCACGTGATGACATGAAAAAGCTTAAGCTGTTGGAGAACAACGTTGTGGTTTTTTCTGACAACAATTTCCTTCCCTTTAGTTTAGCTGATCGCGGCGGGGATCGCAATTGGTGTGATCCTCCACGGCGGCATCCACCTCACCTGCGACTTCCCGCGGATCGCCTGCGCCGACCGGTCGGTCTTTGGGCGGACGATCGCCGAAGAATTTCAGTACCGCAGGCCGTCCTACGTAGACATCCTCACGACGACGGAGGGCGTGACGGGGATTTTGATGGTGGTGCTGATGGCTGCAGCGTTCCTGCTCGCGGCCCGGCCGTCGAGGAGGAATCCTGCCTCGCTGCCATGGCCCATCAAACGGTTTGCCGGGTTCAACGCATTCTGGTACTCGCACCACCTCTTCTTCGCCGTCTACATGCTGCTCATTGTCCACTCCATGTTCCTCTTCCTAACCAAGGATTTTACGGAGAAAACGGTATAGCCATCGAACTCAAAACTTACGAAGCCGTGTGAGAAATAAAGAAAATTTGGAACTTCTGCTGTGGCGGGAAGCTAAAATAATGTAATTTTTCAAAAGCTGAAACTCCAATTTATTCTGAGTTTCTGCTTTTTATGAAAGTGCGAAAAGCTGCTATGTGTGCAATGTGCAAACAAGTATAAAGCATCTACAAACTCGCGAGTTTGCGAATGCTCGTTTAAGTGTTGTTTGAATAGAGTGCTGTTTGTAAGTGTTACTAAGAGCAATACTTCATTAAACAGTACTACACTCACAAGGCGGAATACTGGGCGGACCCCAGTATTGAGAGTGAAGTTCATGTTCTACCAAGCTGTTAGAACCACTTTTTTTTTGTTGCTTTTATTGGAAAAGTAGAAATAAGGCATTTGGCAATTTCAAATATTTGGCTTCTGTTTCGTAAATAGAAAAGCTGTGCGGAGATCGGGCAAAATAGGCTTTGAAATAACCAATGCAATTACTTTTCTTCATGGATATTGCAAGTGTGCTTGTACAGTTTCATCATTCATATTGATCTCTTCATTCCATCTTTTCATGCAGACATGGATGTATGTATCAATTCCTGTTATAATCTACACCGCCGAGCGTGTGTTTAGGAAAATAAGGTCAGCGATCTACGATGCCAAAATCCTCGAGGTGCGTGCTTACGAAGCGGATTAATGTTGTTTCCTGGGACAGTAGATACATGTTGTGAATGAGCTATCTCTTCTTTTTCAGTGATGCTGAATTTATCAATTGACCCCTTTTGTTTTGCCTGACAGGCAAAAGTTTACCCTGGAAAGGTTCTTTCTCTGAAGATAAAAAAGCCTGCAGGGTTTCGATATTGCAGCGGAATGTATATGTTCGTGCGATGCCCGCAGATTTCTATGTTTGAGTGGTAAGCATATGTTTGATAATAAGAACTTTTCTGAGCTGAGTCAAGAATATAATGAAAGTCTCAAATTCTACCTCTTTTTGTGGCGGTTTTTCTGACGGAATTGTTGCTGCAATTTTGCTTCTGTTTCAAATTAGATTTTGAGAATTGGATATGCTATGTTTTGCTTTTGATTCATGCTAAGATGAAATGACAACAGGTACAATAGGTGAAACTTCGTGGTCTGAGAATTTTGGAATCAACAGACAGTAAGTTATGTAAGCACAAAAGCTGGGAATGAGAGTATTTTCAGGTTGAAAACTGAAAATGAATGTTATGCTAGACAGCCCTCTAATGGAATACTACATATTGTTTTCCTCCCTGACACTATTTATATCGCGTGCACTTTTTTTTTTTTCAATCCAATTTGTTCTCTAACTTTTATTTGGTTTTTTAAATTCACATCTCTTCTCAATTTCATGCATCACAGGCATCCATTTTCACTTACCTCTGCGCCAGACGATGAGCACCTGAGCATGCATATCAGATCACTTGGAGACTGGAGCTATCAAATGTACAGCATATTCCAAGAGGTATGCAATTACCTTTCTATCCTTAGCGAAGAAAATGTTGAAACCAAAGAACACATGATGCGAAACCCCACGTCATAATTTTTATGTATGGATGTCTGACTGCTGCTTCTCGAGTAGAGAAACTGTTACAAATATTAGTCTCCAAAAGCCTGTCCTTGATATTAATACGGAGTTAGTGATTGCTTCCACAGATAATGTAGAAAAGATTTTATTGTGACTGTGCAGGCACTAGTCTCTGGCACCTCTGATTTGCCCAAAATATGTATTGATGGGCCTTATGGTGCAGCCTCTCAGGACCATTCCAAGTATGAAATCATCTTGCTCATTGGCCTTGGAATCGGCGCAACGCCATTCATTAGCATCCTCAAGGACATTGCTAATGGTCTCAAAAAGGCAATTGCGCGAATCCAAACATTTTCTTTTTTTTCTTCTTACTATACTCGCATCAATCATATTGAACACCATTTATATATGTTGATGAATCTCGCAGGTAGATGGCGGCGAGGCTCGCGACACGAAGAGCCCGAGAAAAGCCTACTTATATTGGGTCACAAGAGAGCAAGGATCCTTTGAGTGGTTTAGGGACATTATGAAGGAGGTCTCTGCTCTAGATGAGAAGCATGTGAGAGAGGACATAATTTATTTATTTATTTTTTCTCACTCAGGTCTTTGTTGTTTATAATTGGTGACATTGTGTTTGTAGGGTGTGATAGAGATGTACAATTATTTGACCAGTGTGTATCAAGAAGGGGATAAGAGATCTGCATTGATAAGTGCAATCCAAGCCCTTCATTTCATGAGGAACGGCGTCGATTTCATCTCGAGGACACCGGTGAGTTTTCTCCTAGCACCTTATGATCTACGCTGTTAAATATGATGAACTTTGAAGAAAGAATATGTACACTCAATTTGCTCCAAATTACTAATTACTATCATCATGGACCAAAATATACTCAAATGATGTTTCGTTTTTGAACTACTATTTGATCAGGTGCGTACCAGATTTGCTAGGCCAAATTGGTCCAGGGTTTTTTTTCGGTTTGGCTCGTCGACATGTCGGAGAGAGGATTGGTAAGGTTTTAGACCATGATAATTAGTTTGCTTGCCAAAACTCTGAAGAATCTCTTAACCACAACTTAGCAGTTCTACATGTATGTTTAGAAAAACTCCGATTCGGAGCTCACGCGCAACCGTAATAGCCAAACGGCACGCTATCTATAGCACAACATAAGAGATATATGCGCAAAATGCACTGCCAAATTAAAGTCGACAGAACCCCGTCGACGAAACTGAAATCCGAGTCAGACTCAAGGACTGGATTTGTAACTAAAAATTTTCAATTTCTTCGGTGCCTGAGATCAATTTCTCATGAATTGTTGGATTTGATTGCAGGAGTTTTCTACTGTGGACCAGAGAGTTTGGGAAGAGAGTTGGAGAAGTTGAGCCACAGGACAACGACCAAGACAAAAACCACATTTATATTCCACAAAGAGCACTATTAATTAGTGTTAATACGCCATCAAATAGGATCATTAACTTGCATGAGTTTACACAAAAGTGCGCGTACGAGAAATTGTGTATGTGTATCTCAAAAGAACTCTATTGACATTGTGTCAATTTAAACTGTACACTTTGTCACTAACTATTTCAAATAGTTAAAAAAATTTAAATATTTCTTAAATTCAAAATAGTTAGCTTTTGCGTGAGCTGAATTCGGTTCAGGTATAACAATAACTGTCTATTTCATATATAGATATAAGTTCAGAAAAAAGTAGAAATAAAATTAATTTTAGTAGTTTGATTGGAATAGTAAGAATAAAAATAGTTATAATTTTAAAATAATAATATTTTATATAGGTAATTAATATAATAATATTAATTAAATAATAATTTAATTTATTTAATTAATTATTGCTAAATAATTCTAAATATTAATTGATAAAATAATTAAAAATAATAAGTATTATTAATAAATAATTTAATTAACTATAAATAAATTAATAAATTAATTAGTTAATTATTTAATAAATAAACAATTAGTTAATAAAATATTTAGATTAGTCAAAATATTAAATTAATTAAAGAATTAACACAATAATTATTATATTTATCTTAATTAAATTTATTTTCAAGTGCAAACAAGCTCATTTCAGAAGAAAAAAAAAAAAACAAAAAAAAAACCCTTGGAACAGTCATTTTAATTTTATACCAGTTTATTTCAGAAAGAAAAAAATTATTGTTTCCATCAAAATTAAATGTGTTTGGAAACAAAATTTTATTTCAGATTTTGTTTTCAAAACGCTGCTAGATCCGAATACGAATACGACCCCCGCGGACTCATGAACAGATCCAGTAGGGGGCTAAAGCTTTTTTTTGGAATTATAAGAAGAAAGCATTACGCGAAATAAAATATGATCATAAAAGGTCGACTATAATATATAAAATTTTTATCCTGTCAAAAGAGATATGAGAGTTAAATGGCCATTAATACCAATTGAAGTATTTAGTACTAAGTTTGTAATTTTTGAAATGTATGTCTAGCATTATATATATATATATATATATATATATATATATATATATATAATGAGTAAAATATTTTGAATTAATTTTATACAGATTTTTATAAATATATCGAATAACAGATATATTATTATAAAATTTAATTTTTTATATTTATTTTTTTAAAAGTCATAATTTATTCATATATATTCTTTAGTTTGCTGTTTATTATTTAACTGAATATAACTGAAATATTAATTTTGTCCTTATAAATATATCCTATAAAAATTTCAAAACTATAATTAAGTATAATATTTTAAAAGACAGAAAAATAATTTAATTTAATTTATAATTAATTATATTTTTTTAATAAATATTGAAGATAATATATATATATATATATATATATATATATATATATATATATATATATATATATATAAAGTTAATTAAATTTTTTTTTTTGCTCGTACATTGCTAATACTAATAAAAATATGGTAAATAAATAAAATGTATATCATTTATGAGAGTGTATGTGTAGCATTGCACAGCACGACCGCTGATGTAAGAAAGACCCAAGCTCGCTTTCTTCTCTCATCTATCTTTCTCGCTCTTGTTAAATAGGCCACAGAACGATTCGGCTTGTAACCACCGCCTATTGGCGCCCGTTTCAAAACCCTACACAGCCATACTCCCCGCAAAACCCTAACCCTCTGACGCTTTGCAACGCGAGCGACAGCGAGGGATAGAGGCGATCCGCGCCGATGGCGACCTCCCGCGACGCCATTGGAGTTCCCAAGCCGAGCTCCTCCTCCAATCGACCGCCCGATAACTTTTTCGGCAAGTATTCGTAGTGATCTTAGTATTTTCGTTGTATTTTCCACGGATTTAGAGCTTTAGAGTGGAGATCAGGGTCGGGATAGTGTTGGAAATGGTTCATATATACTGTGATTCTCAAGCCGAGCACTCTATCGCAAAGAAAATGGTTAAATCTGGCTGAGCTACTGTAGATTTCAGCTCGATCGCCCAAATTTATGATCGATTTGATGCTAAGGGTGAATGAATAGGATATTAGTGTTTTGAATCTTTTGATTGTTTCGATTTTTAATTGTTTGAGTGTTGTAAGGTTGATGGATGATGTAGAACGTAAATGCATTTGTTTTTTATATGTTTCTTATAGTTAATGTTCTTACATGCAATATAGAACATCTGGATCTTGAATAGAACTAAACCTTGTGATGCAGTATGGAGAGAATTTGTATGGGGAGCGATTGCTGGGGCATTCGGTGAAGGCATGATGTATCCGATTGACACTATGAAAACACGAATTCAGAGCCAGGCGGTGATTACTGGAACTCAGGTGTGCGGCAATTTCGGAGGAACTATGTTCACCTATAATGGATCAAGTAGTTGATGTTCATTATCACTGTCATGTTGTTATGTCATGGTTTGAAATTTTAATTAATGGTGATTACTTATGGATTTAATGCATTTATTGGAGATTGTTGCAAGGTTGTTACACCTTTTTTATTTTTTCCAATCAGGCCCAGAAGAACATACTGCAGATGTTCAGAACAGTCTGGGTTGCTGATGGTTTGAAAGGTTAATCTCCAGTTGCTTCTCTTCTTGATACTTAAATGTGTGTTTGTAGCAGAGACTTGTTTACCATGAAAAGAATGCAGCTTACCTAGAGATAAATTGTTCAAATGCAGTAGTGTGGTTAATAAATTCATGTGTGCCTTGGACTGATCAAGCAAAACTCATCAGGTTATGGTAGATGTAGATAATTTCTTTCTTTCTTATTCTTTGGCTCTTTCTCTTCAGGGTTTTACCGGGGGATTACTCCAGGAGTAACTGGATCACTTGCTACTGGAGCAACGTACTTTGGTATTATTGAATCAACCAAAAAATGGTTGGAGGAAGTTAATCCTAATCTAAGCAGTCATTGGTCTCACTTCATTGCAGGGGCAGTTGGTGAGCAGTGATATAAACTATCTGATTCTTTTTCTACTCACATTTTCAGAACTCTTTCACTTAAGTGTGATCTTAGAATACTTTTCATTTTATCAAATAGGTGCTTTTGTATTGCTGTTATTTATAGATTTACCTTCATGTTGATTGATATATGCGACAATATTTAATATTATCTTTAGTATTTTTTTTTTTTTTTCTTTATGCTTTAGCTTTTGTATCCTTGGGCGTAATTAGGCTTGATTAAGTTAGATCTTTAGTTTCGGAATATAAAATTAAACATATATGTGAGGTAGCAAAGTTGTCCTTTCTTCTTGGCAGCATATAGGTGAAGAATCTTTATTGGTTATATTACTATAGCCTATAGAAAATTTGCTTCTTTACTAATGTTTTCTAGATTCATATAAGATATTGAATCTTTTGGTTGTCGCTCTGCTTTTGCTTCGCTTGTCTGTTTATTTAGTTAAGCATTAATATTTTGTTTCATTTATTGTGTAGTCATTGTCTGTGAAGTATGTTATTTGCATTAGTTACAGAAAGCTGATATAATGATTTTGCTAATAAATAATGGCTTTATCTTTTCTCCTTTCCTCTGTTCCAGGTGACACACTTGGTTCTTTTGTCTATGTGCCATGCGAAGTCATGAAGCAACGTATGCAAGTGCAAGGCACCAGGAATTCTTGGATTTCAGCCATGACGAAAGGAAATATCTCCCAGAAGCCCGGGGCCCAGATGTATGGATATTATACTGGAATGGTCCAAGCAGGCTATTCAATTTTCAAGGAGCATGGTCTCAGAGGATTATATGCTGGGTATTATCTGTTTTCTATGTTTCTACCAGATTTAGGGCATTTGTTTTTAACCTTTGTTGCAGGCTTAAATTAGTTTTGCAAATTGCAGTTTTTCTTTATCTCAGAACTTTTCAAACTGCAGAATTAGAAACTTTTTATTCCATCATCTAAATGATGGAGCTCCCCAATTTTCACTGGTTTGACTTGAAGAAGTGTTACCTGATTAGCTTAGTTAGAAGCTCAGAACTTTTGTTCCACCATCTAAATGATGGAGCTCCTCAATTTTCATTGGTTTGACTTGAAGAAGTATTACCTGATTAGCTTAGTTAGAAGCTCAGAATTTCTCGTCACCAGACATGTTAAATTTTTTCAAGGACATATCTGGTGCTGTGTTTAAAGAATTTTTAGAGCTCATACCATGTTAGGTAGCATGATAATGTTTGTGCTTATCCTGGAATGCAATTGTGCTCTTTATTTATTTTCCCTCATGGCATAACTAAGCCTGTTAGGCTCCGTGAATCATGCTGTTTTATGCATAGACGGCTTATATTGGGAGAATCTCTTTATGTATTCTGACTCTGCTGTGTTGGTGTTTTACAGGTATTGGTCTACACTTGCCAGGGATGTGCCTTTTGCTGGGCTGATGGTACGCTCTGGCAAACTCTGTTTAGTATTGTCGTTAAATTTAGTATATTACTTTTGTGGTGTTCCTCTACTCTGCGGCACCAGGTTGAATTACTTGTAGTGTATTATTCTTTACCGGGCTTACTTTATGGTTTTCTGAACCATTTTAAATTGTGGTCCTTCATGATAAGGCTCATCATCCTACATTTACTTAGCAAAGATGCAGCAGATTCTTTTTTATTCATTTTTTGTTATGATAATACCATGTATTAAGTATTAACTTAGCATCCCTAACAACTAGTTTGCTGAACATGTTGTCTTTTACCTTTCTGTTTTAAAAATCATATATCTCAACTTCAGCTTTTATGCAGCATTTTCTTTGGATTTGCAGGTTACTTTTTATGAAGCATTGAAAGATTTGACAGAGTTTGGCAAGCAAAAATATCTACCGAATAGTGATTTGCATGTTAGTAGTTCCTTTGAAGGCCTACTTTTAGGCGGATTAGCTGGTGGTAAGTTATGCCTTTTCATGTTGAGCAAAATTGTCTAATAGCCATTAGCCACCTATGCTGGAAACAAAAATTTTCCTTCCTCTTTATGTTTAATATGACATATACTTAGTAATCACTGCAATTGTTCCTCAGGTTTTAGTGCATATCTTACGACACCCTTGGATGTGATCAAGACAAGATTGCAAGTACAAGGATCCACCGTTAGGTACAGCACTTAGTGCTGGCTGCAGTTTTGTATATATAGCTTACTATGCTTGAGGACTTTTATGTGGGTTAACATATAATATCTTGCGAACATTCATCATTGAAATCTCACTGCCATTGAGCAACTTTGTATAGAGTATTTAATATTAGGGATAATTTCACTCCTCCCACCGTCCTTTTGACCAAGGATTGTCATGCCGCTAGTTCGGGATGTGCTAGTGTTTCAGCGGCATGGCATGGTATGCCAGCCCTCTCAGTACACGTCCCATTTTATGTGTCGGCACAAACGAAACAGGCGGCATGAGCTTATCGGCATAGGTGGCACATGCTAGCTGTGCTAGCCTGTGCTGATTGACAAGGCAATCCTTGCTTCCAGGGCACTCACATTATAGCACACTTGTTTCTACAGTTTTTTACTTTACATAAATTATATTTCTTTCTAAAAGCTATTTAATTTTTTCATCCAATTGTCTACCGATCTCAGATGATCGATGAAACCCGTACTATTTAATTTCAAATATAATCATCTCTTTCCTGCTGGTCTTGGTCTATATCTCTGTGGCTCTTTTTTTGTATAACTGCATTACGTATCTTTCTTCTGCATCAACCTCTTCATCCATGTTGGATTCTTCTGCATCCTCTTTTTTTTTTTTTTAATAACTGTAGACCATTCATAATATCATCTGAATCCTTTTCGTGTTTTTCCTCAGATACTTCCTTTTTATCTCTACTCAGTACCGTCATTTTCTTCATTCCGCTAAAGTCAATACTCTCTTTTACATATCAGCTCTGTTTTTCCTTTTCCAAATTCATCTTGCGCACTTGAAGAAAAGACGGATGTTGATTATGCTTTAGTACTCCCGAATAGACACTTACGATGGATTTTGTATTGCTTTTGCTAGGTATGATGGATTCCTCGATGCTTTAAGAAGGATTTGGGCTGCTGAGGGCTTGAATGGTATGTTCAAAGGAAGTGTCCCAAGAATAATATGGTATGTACCAGCTTCCGCCCTCACTTTTATGGCCGTGGAGTTCCTTAGGGATCACTTCAATGAGAAGTTGGATGGTGAAGTTCACGACGTCACTAGTTTGTCAATTGACCCAAGCCCTAAAATTCAAGAAACAACTTAACCTTTTTCTCATACCTGAATTTTTCTACTCGTGCATATAGATCAAATTTTTTTGCCCCCTACAGTGGGGTAGCTGTAGCAAATTTGGATGTCAAGATACTTCTCGCTTCGGCATTGCCTAGTGTAATATACGGTGAACCATTTGTTGTTGAAGCTTCCCCTGTTTCTGTAAATGGGGACTTTTTGATGCATCTTCTTAGAAGCATTTCATAACATTTTAAAGATAGTTGAAGTGGACAAGTAATGTCTCGAAGCATGGCATCAAAAACCTATTGCTGTATATCTTTTACTAGAGATAATTTTCCTAAAAACTAAATAAACAGGGAAGGTCCCTATCAATAGAGTGCAATCTTGATTTTAAATCTAATGAGTTGCTAAATCGCATCTCGCTTAAGTGATTACTGCTCAAAACCTTGTTTGCTGATGCTATGAACATACCGTGTAGTACTGTGGCATTTTTGTTTTGACAGAGTTGTGCGCTCCAAATTATCAATTATGATATGCCTTTCGCATTTGTAAGTTTTACCTTTTGTGGTGCAGTAAGAAATGCCTTTTGAGCCTTCTATTTCTGTGCTAACAGTTGTTACAGATGTTAAAATGCATAGAAGTTGATAAATGTAGCCTTCAAATCTCATGCTATGCGGGTATATGTGCGGCTAAGTGCCTGTCATGTTCTTCTGGTTGCATTGATCTGTGTCGTGCTCATTCGACTGCACTAATCTAATATAAGTGTCGGTTGTGTTTTGTGCCTGGGATGACAAATTATGAGCCTTTTGGAAAAAAAATATTCTTTCTTTCTCTCTTTTTTTTCCTCCCCTGTGATTTTTTGGTTTTTTTTTAAAATCAGTGCCAAAGTTTATTATGGGCTAGATGACATCTAAAAATGGATTTGGTAGAATCTAAAGAGACGGTGATTGAAGGAGTTACCTACTGAATCAAGGGCGGGAATGGTGAGAAGTTGGAATTTAATTAGTTATGTCAAATAATTATATCGGGTCGGAATTGTCCAGTTTCAACCAGAGCAAGTTGGGTTGGAGTTGAGCAATACTACATATACACTTAAAAATAAGTGTATATTTTACATTTCATATATTCAAGGTGAAAATTTTTTTATTCATTATTTTGAAGTGATGAATAAAATTTAGGCTAAATTATAGAAACCCCTCCTATCATATCCCGCTTTTCCACTTTACCCTCCTGTCATTTAAAAGTCGACAATCTGCCCCCTCGTAATTACCGAATTGTGCAATAACTCTCCCGCCGTCAGTTGACCGTCAGTTTTTTTTGAAAATATAATTTTTTATACCCAAAATACCCTTGGAAAATATTCCTAAAAAAAAAAAAAAAAAAAAGACTTCGGAATAAAAAAAAAAAAAAAAAAAAAAAAAAAAACTTCGGAAAAGAAAAGAAAAAAAATAGGAGGGCATTTTCGTCAATTTACCATTTCCGTTAACGGCGTACCCCCTTAAAGACATTTCTGAAATTACGAGGGGGCAGATTGTCGACTTTTAAATGACAGGGGGGTAAAGTTAAAAAGCGGGATATTAGAGGGGGATTTTCTGTAATTTAGCCTAAAATTTATCTTATTTTTAAATAAATGAGATGTAAGATGTGCACTCCAAATAGAATGCACACTTAGTATTCATCCTAACATAATATTGCGCAATGAAATTTGACATTTTGAAAAATAATTTAGTTTATTTAGAATATATTTTTTTTCATAAGACTATTGATGTGTTAATAACAATAATGATATTTATGAACTGTCTGTACAAGCAACAGTATCAGAATACTGACATACTGATATCAATTTTATCTCGGGTATTATTTTAGTTTAGTGAGATAATAATTAGATGAAATGAAAATTTTCTTTTTGAAATGGAAAAAAAAAATAAAAAAAATTGAAGTACCAGCTTCAAGCAACCACGCAAAACCTGCGCGGCTACGCCTCCTCTACCACCGCTGCCCGCTCCCCGCTGCCCGCTCCCCGCTCCCCGCGAGTAGTAGTGAGTCTCCCGTAGTCAACCCCACGCTCTCACCACTTAAAGAGCGAACGAAAACAACTTCCCCGCCTCTTTCCATGGCCGGGCCCGGCGCCGCCTCCGCCGCCGCCGCGAAACCCTCGGCATCGTCACCTTCGTCTCCGGCTCCGACACCGGCACCGTGGATCACGCTGGAGGAGTGGAGTGGATCCGCCGCCACCAAGCTCTCCCGCACCGCCGTCCTCACCGCCACCTCCTCCTCTCTCGCCCTCCACAGGTCTCTCTCCCTCCCTCCCTCTCCCCTTGCTTCGATCGATCTCTCCTTTTGCTAAATCCATGGCGAGCTTTTCCCAGATTCGGGAGCCGATGGGGCCAGGTATGGAGGAAGATTCTCGGGGCCTTCGTGCCGGAGGTGAGCTATCTAGGAAATGCCCCTATCTTATTATGTCGTGTGTTTGGTTCGCAATTGGAATCCGAATCCGGAAATGGGATTGGAAATACAAGGGAAACGAGTGATTCTGTTCTAACAGTTGTTACAGATGTTAAAATTCCCTTATAGTTCCCAATATCAACACCAAAACTTTCGCAATCAAACATGCCCTTATAGCTCCCTTTTGCCGTTCGATGAATCGGCCTCCAATGCATTGCAACGTTCGTCCCGTGTTCTTATTAGGCTTACTTATTGGATACTTTTAATTTTTAGAATAATTACTTGAATCAGTATCTGGAATCATCGAATTTACCTCCTAAATTCCCAGTAACTAGGCATTTAGGGAAAATATTGGAGTAAAAATTTGTGTGGCTCTCGACTGCTTAAATTTTAGAAAAGAAGGATCGCCTCCGAGGTGCCTTGGTGGCAGTTTTGACATCCTTGCATATAATAGTTTTCATCTATGATCTATCAAATTTAGCAATAAAAAGTTATGAGAGCAAAAGTGAAGGGACTTTTATGTCTTTGCTCCCTACTTTTTATGGACCGCGCAATTAGGCATTTGACTTTTCTGTTAGCAGGGATTTCCAGGCAGTGTGACTCCGGATTATGTTCCATTCCAGATATGGGATTCCTTGCAGGTAAATGGGTAGTTTGTGACTCTCGTCTAATTCATTTCCCTGAATGATTTTAGTTATTTGCTGTTCTTTAATATTTTTAGGGACTTTCAACATACATACGCTCCATGCTATCCACCCAAGTAAGAGCCTAGTTTGAGCCCCTTTCTCTATAGATCTGCATCTTACTTATGCCATGTCATGTTCTAATGATAACGTCTTCTAAATTGGTGCTAGGCTCTCTTGAGTGCAATTGGAGTTGGTGAAAAATCTGCTACCGTCATAGGTGCTACTTTCCAGGTGTAGTTTCACTGTTAGAGTATGATTTGCTTATAGTTTCTGAAGCTTTATCAATCTTTATTTTGTCCTCGATGCTTCTACCTGAATTATACGTATGAAGAGAAGTAGTATTTTCTTAATTGGACCCAAATCCTAGTACTTGTGATATTTTGCATTAGATTCTCCGCTCATGCATGCTATGAATCTGAATATATTTTAAAGCATATTAATTTCTTGTACGACTTCTGTTGACTCATCCTTATAATGGCATGCTAAAGTAATATTACATTTGTTTTATCCTAATTAGAGATGGATTATTAACTGGAAAACTTCAACAGTGGTTTTTAAGGGATTTCACGGGGATGCTTGGAGGTATCTTGTTCACGTTTTACCAGGTATTTGGATTCTGTTTTCTTGACGCCTGAAAGTTTGAACTAGTGATGTATTTTAAGTTCATCTTTGTTGCTTATGACAATTGATACATTTCTAACCCAGTAAACATTGTGCCTATTTGCATTGAACTACTAAAATAATATCTTTATCATCATTAAAAATTTTGAATGGAACTTCTTTGTGCTGCTCGTCATCTTCTTTCACAGACAAGGTGCTAATAATTTTTATATCTTTGTATAGGGGTCTAATCTTGACAGTAATGCCAAGATGTGGCGTCTGGTTGCAGATTTTATGAATGATATCGGTAATGTTCCTCATATCATTCAGCTGAATTTATTATTACACTATGCCTGATTTTACTTTTCTTTGTTCATGTATGCATATGCTGATTCTGGCATGTACAAAATTGAAATTATATGTACAGTCATCAATTCCGACTAATAAATGATGTGCTTGAGCATTTGTATATGTTATATATTTTGTGGATAACTCCGTATCGTTCCTCATCCTACATGTTCTATCAATTCATATGAAAAATAAATGTGCATCTATGTTTACCGAATAATTTAAGAATTTGAGGTAGTTGACACCGTAGAGAATATTGCTTTACAAATTATATTTGTCATTATATCTATAGAGCTAACCTAGATGCTCCGTTTTGCCTCTTTCCTTTTCCTTGTTGAGTTTTTATAACATAATATGCACTCTTTGCTGGTATTCCTGCAGGAATGCTGATGGATCTCCTCTCTCCTTTGTTTCCTTCAGCTTTGATAGCAATAGTCTGCTTAGGAAGCGTGTCTAGATCGTTCAGTAAGTTACTTGCAACTTAGACATTTCATCAACTGTTAGTCAAGAACTATTGCTATCTATTGCTTCCTAGTATCGTTGCTGTTATTTACTGCTTTTTTTTTAAGCACTTCTACAAGGGGACTTCTGGTGAATGAAAGTTTTTGCTTGGACTTTCCTCTGAACAAAAGTCGAGGAACATCAGTATTCTTCCCTATATGGCTTGTTTTTCTTTTTCTCATCTTTTATTTGGACAGCATTAATGCCCACTGCAAGCATGGAAAATGTGCTTTTTACTGAGTAACATTTGGCATGTCTTGTGATATGTCCATGAATTGGCCATCATATTAGAATTTTGACATTACAAGCATATACCTTCTTTGTATCCCTGAGTATGTTTGCTGCCTATTTTCTAACTCTGTACTTGATGTTTTAGATCATTAGATGCCCAAATTTTTTTAAAATCATGTTTAACTCTCTTGTTTTGTAAGAGATTGCAGCTTAGTGACCATTCTTTATGGTCTTTGTCAGCTGGTGTTGCTAGTGGAGCAACTAGAGCAGCTTTGACTCAACATTTTGCACTGGAGAACAATGCAGCTGATATCTCTGCGAAAGTATTGAATACATCCTCAATTTTGTGGTTAATCATGCTCAATCCTATCTTCAGATGTAGATAATACTTCTCTTTTTCAATATATGGTAGGAGGGTAGTCAAGAGACAGTTGCAACAATGACAGGGATGGCTCTGGGAATGCTACTAGCTCATATTACAAGGGGCCATCCTTTTGCTGTATGGTTTTTGTTCCTGTCTCTGACCATATTTCATATGTATGGTGAGTATTATTTAATGCTCAAACACTTGTAATTCGTAAATATCATTTCCTGGTGTCTATGACGAAGTAATATTTATTTATTTATTTCTTGGTGAACATGTTAATTGATTCTGATTAACGCTCATTGATATAACAAGAAGAAGAGAACATTGTGTCCCAATTGAACTCCGACTTTTGTTTTTGTTCTCCTTTGGCTGGCTTGCATAGGGTTGAATGATGCAAACTGCAACATACCTTGGATGTAAAGTGTAGATAATATAATCTTATCCTGAAAGCATGAATGCAACTTCTTGTTTAATTCTAGGATAGCAAATTGTTCTTCACATTGGTGTATTTGCATAAATGGCTTCTCGTGGGATTTTAGAAACATTATATTGCTTTTGTGGGAGCAAAATCCAACACAATTTATTTGGTTGACATAGAGCCTTGGCAGCAATAATTAGAACTGCAAGGTGGAAGAATGAAAACGACAAAGCATTCTCAGTGGACAAAGCTTTGATGCTTATGTTGGGATCTTTATGTGAACTTGATTAAAATACACCAAATCGAAGATCCGTTATTGATTCTAGCAGGGCGTTGGCTTTATTTCTCTTTTTCAATTGGGTAAAGTAGTTCTTTTCTACCTTCCCTCATACTGTTGTTCTTTTTCTCACATTGTTTTTCTTCCATCCAACTCAGCAAACTACAAAGCAGTTCAGTGCCTTTCACTTTCTACGTTAAATTATGAGAGAAGCTCCATTTTACTACAATATTTCATGCAGAATGGAGAAGGTGATGGTTCAGTTCCTTTCCTTGAGATAATTGTATATTTTAAGGATGCATTATGTCTCATGATAAATCAATGTGAAAGTAATGTTGGCATTCTGCATTGTGGCCTAGTATATAAGCTTGTCTATTCCGTTGACAATTCGTCATTCTAGTCAGAGCCTTATATTGGAAGTTGCAGCAGACCACAATGAATCTTATTCCCTTTTTCCAATCCTTTGACTCTTTAGCAGTTATATTTAAGTTCATATCATTAAATTTGTTGAATCATGATGCTACAATCTAAGTTTCTCATCGCGTTCCTTTTGCAGTTCTAACACCGGTACAAGTCTCTAACAGAGAGCATATATTCCCTTTTTGGGCCAGATGGCGGAGACTAATAAAGCCTAAACTACAACATGAGCATGTACAATTAGGCGCTAAAGCCTCCAGACTTACACATTCGGATTTGTGAGTCATCCACTTCTAACAAGGCAGTTTCGTAACGTTCTTTGTATCTTATTATTACTTTTTTAATTGCAACCCATATAACTGTCTCAACATCATATTTAATAGGATGGTGCTTTCAGAATCAGCGAGATCCTGCTATAAAGACGGTATTGTTAAAATTTTTTGATCTATTATATTTTAGGAGGAATTGTTGCTCATTTAGCTGATTATTACTTAATCCAGCTAAATATCTGTTGTTGGAGAAGCAAGGCGACATTCACGTGTTCATCCATAAGCACGCCAACCCTGCAGATATCTTGGAGTCCTACATTCACAGTCTTGTAATAGCAAATCTCATGAATAAAAGCAAATCTTTGCATACAGAGAGCCAACTATGGATGAATGAACACTATCCTATTTTCATTGAAAAGGTGTAATTCCATCTTTGATGTTCTTATCGAAATTTTCCTTTTTCGCTCTTTCATAACCTTATAAAAGAGAAAATAACAATAAGCTACTAAAAAATCTTATGAAATCTTTTCATTTACTTCTCTTCTTCTGAGGTTTTATTTATGATTTGTTTTTCTTGCATGACTCCAGCTACGGTCCGCAGGATGGGCAGCTGAGCGGCTTCTGTCGCCTGCGACTGTTTGGAGAGCACACTGGGTTCATGGCCCCGCAAATAGTTAGATTATAATTTACAGCAAATAAAATTACCAGTTTATTTATTGAAAATCCCTTAAAATATTCTTTCTTCTTTTTAATTCTACACAGACTGTGTGGACTAATTTTTCTATATTTTCTTATACTCTACACTGCTTTGAACACACTCTTTTCCTTTCCTTTGTTGGTTTGTAGAGTCTACAACGGAGCCTCTTTCTCCACCTTTCCTTTGTTGGTTTGTAGAGTCTACAACGGCCTCTTTCTCCACCTTTCCTTTGTTGGTTTGGTCTACAACAGCCTGCTGTCAATATTATGCCATTTTTTTTTTTTTTGTGGGTAAAATTTATATATTATTATTTATCAGCTTATTCTCCATGATAACCTAATTTATTTTGCTTTCATTTTACTTCTCTCTTTTCTTCCGCTATGTTCTTTACTCATAGATTTTATATAGTTTTTTTTTTTTTCTCTCTTCTATATGCTTAATATTTGTGATTCTTTATTTTTTCGTTGGATAATGCTTAATATTTGTGATTCTTTATTTTTTTCGTTGGATAATGCATCTCGTAGGTTTGGGTGCTAATTTATATATTTTTACCTTTTCTTTACATAAGTATAAGTAGGTTGTCATATATATTTTTCCTTCTGTTTAGTTTTAAAGATAATTTATTTCTTTAAAAAATTGGCTGAAATATCACTTTTGTATTATTATATTTTATTACTCAACTATTATTATTATTATTTTTTTTTTTCAATCCTTACCCTAAAAATAATGAATGTATAACTTATTTTCTTCTCACTTAATTTTTTTTTTTCAATCCCCAATCATACTTAATTATTAATAAATATTGAAAAAAATAGTTTTATTTTGAAATTATGTGAAAAGCATTCAATCAAAATAACTATATAATTAGTAAATTTATTTGGAGAGAAAGATTTATAAATTATTTGATTGATTTTGATCATATTTCAATTTCAAATAATTATTTACAAAAAAAAAAAAAAAAAAATCTGAAGTTTTTAAAGTTTTTATATAATTATTTATTTTAGAAATTACATTATATAATAAGAGTAGGAAATAGTATATTTATATATAATATTGGCTAAATTTTTTAAAAAATAATTAGAATATTTTTTTATATATATCTAACCGATTAATTTTTTTAAAAGATCAAAATTGATAATGATACTGTACACAACTAATAAATAAATAAATACATCTTGAAAAAAAAAAAAAAAAAAAAAAAAAAAAAAAAAAAAAAAAAAAAAAAAAAACTTACGAAACAAAATACACTCTACCGCCAGAATTCTCTTTTCTGGATGAAAATTTTATTTATTCTGATATTAATTTTCTATTTGGTTTTCATCAATATCTCATGGAAAAAAATAAATAATTAAATATTTTATAATAAATATATAAATTCTTTTTTTTGTTTCAATTATTACTCTTTTATAGTGTGAAATTTCTACATAATCACATTAGAGATATGAACTCTCCTCTCTCACTTCTCATAAAAAAAAACATGAATAAATAAAAAAAAATAAAAAATAAAAAAAACACATAAAAAAATAAAAAATAAAAAAAACACACAATCAAAAACATCAATAAAATTTAAAAATATTATAATAAAAAAATAAAAAAACAGGATGAACATGAATAAATTTAAAAAATATTATAATAAAAAAATAAAAAAACAGTATGAATTTGTAAAAGAAACATGCAAAAAATATATATATATAAATTTAAAAAATAAATCATAATTACCTATCTAATTATTTTATTTATTATTTTGCATATCAGTTATTCAAATTTTTATCTATTAAGAATTTTGACTATATCAAAATTTTCAAAATCATTAAATATTATTATAGTTTAAAATATATTTAATTATTTGATTATTATGTAGAGTTTACTTTAATATTATTTAGTCAGTTTTTATATTTAGGATTCAATATTATATAATTTTCTCTAATAAATTTTAAGTATTTAATTATATATGGCCTATGTTTTACTATTTAAATATTTTATTATATTAATAACCGCATGCATGGAAGCACTTTTTTTAAAGAATTTTTTTTAAAATTTATTAATAACCGTACAAAGTCATGCATGGAAGTACTTTTTTTTTAAAAAAAAATTTAAAAAAATTTATGAATTAGATATATTTTAATATTTTATTTAAGTTATAATTAGGTTAGATTTTGAATGATTATATTCTATTCTAAATAATCATTATTCTAGTTGATCAAATTAAACTAAAATAAAAAATTACGAAATTATATTAATATAGAAATAAAATAAGATAACTATATATTTCAAATAAGATAAATACTAAATTTTTAATTAGATTAGATTTATCTTCTTAATTAATATATAAAATCCGAATTTGACTAGAATTTCTTAATTAATAATTAATAAATAGAACTCATACCTGTAAAGAAAAACAACGTAGGAAGCGAACGTGGAAACTATATGGAATACTATATGGAAAATTTTTCTCGTCGTCGTTGCGTAGGTTTATATAGTTTGAACGACCACATTCTTACTAATATTCTATCATTTTTACCTGCAAAATCAGTGGTAAAGATTAAAATTCTTTGCCGGCGCATTTACCTCCTCATCTCTGAGGAATTTTTCGTCATATTACAAGCTCGCCACGCGGAAACTGCTGACTCGGGATTCTTCGCGACGTACAAATATGGAGCAAACATCTGCTTCATCAACCAGTGGGCCGGTATTCCTGATGATGCTTTCAAATTTCTGCGCTTCACCGCCACAATCCTCTCTTCCGTCAATGGCCTTATTTTTTATTTCGATAGAAATTTAAAAGTTCCCGATATTGCGGTTTACAGTCCTGTCCGCAGGACATCCCTCTCCGTCCCGCGGCCTCCAAACACAGAGCTCTCCCACGATTACCACGTCGGAATCGGCGCGGTACTATCCAAGGATTTCGACTACAAAATAGTGTATGTAAAACCTGGGCCCGAGTGGAACAACGATATGCACTGTAAGATTTACGACTCTCGGGATGGCGAGTGGAAGGTCGACGAGCTGATCGACGGCGGGAGTCGAAACATGCGGCTCGACGAGCCGGTCGTGTGCGGGAGCACCGTGTTCTGGGCGTCGAGCTGCGGGGCCTACATGTTCGGGGTCGACCCTTACGTGGTGGCGGTCGACGTCGACGCGGCTGCTGCTGCGTCGCGCTCTCGGATAGTGCCTCTGCCGGCCGAGGCGGTGGCCGCTGGTTCGCCGGATGAGTACGAGATCAGGATCGCGCGATGGCCCATGAGCGGGCTACTATGCTTGATCCAGTACCGGAAGGTCACCTCTGTTTTCGCGCTGTGGTTGTTCAAGACAAACGAGATGGATGCGGCGATGTGGAAGAAAATTTGTGAAGTAGGACTTCAGGCGGTTGCGGGACATGAGTTGCAGGTCGCGTCGTTCACGCTGATAAACTGCGATTTGTTGGTCTTCATCACCGTGTGCTGCCAGCTTTACAGTTACAGCTTGAGCAGCCGGCAGCTGAAGAAGCTCGGCAGTGTCACCTCGCCGTATTCGGCACTGATCCCTTACGCGAACACGCTGCGCCCCTGCAGCAGGGATGACAATGTCTAATTTGTTACATTCTGATTTTCTAAACTATTTGTAACAATTCATATTTTATTTTTATAGAGTTGTATATATATTTTTAGAATCGTAACTTTCAATTATTGAGTTATTTTTTGGTATACATGTCGGTACGGTCACCATTTCTAAAATTCAAAAATTCAGGAGCACAAAAGTTAAAAATATATGCTTTCAAAAGTATAGTAAACTTTTGTAATTTTTTTGTAATTTTTTTTTAATTATATTTTTGCATCGTCTAAATGAAATTTAATAATATCATGATATGTCTGCTTGTTTTTCAAGTTTGATGTCTACAACATATTTTCTTTGATCTCACCATCCCTTACTAGTATTAATCCGATTTGATCTTTCGATGAGGTTATCATATCAATAAAATTTTTTAAAATATTTATATCATACTTTTGAAATTTGTTTCAACCTATTTGTAATCAGTTAGTTTAGATAGCTTTTCTATCTGACTCACAGAACCAAATTAGAACCAGGCCGTTTGCATCCTGCTTGGGATAATGTAGTTTATTATGGACAGTTTTTATTTCTTCAAATTTCTATTTAGATTTCTTTACATGGCATCAAAAGCCTATTGCTGTATATCTTTTACTTGAGATAATTTTCCTAAAAACTAAATAAACAGGGAAGGTCCCTATCAATGGAGTGCAATCTTGATTTTAAATCTAATGAGTTGCTAAATCGCATCTCGTTTAAGTGATTACTGCTCAAAATCTTGTTTGCTGATGCTATGAACATACCGTGTAGCACTGTGGCATTTTTGTTTTGACAGAGTTGGGCACGCACTCCAAATTATCAATTATGATAAGCCTTTCGCATTTGTAGGTTTTATCTTATGTGGTGCAGTAAGAAATACTTTTTTGAGTCTCCTATTTTTGTGCTAACAGGTGTTACGGATGTTAAAATGCATAAAAGTTGATTAATGTAGCCTTCAAATTTCTTGCTATGCGGGTATATGAAGTATCTGCCATGTTCTTCAGGTTGCATTGATCTGTGTCGTGCTCATTCGACTGCACTAATCTAATATAAGCGTAGGTTGTGTTTTGTGCCTGGAATGACAAATTATGAGTCTTTTGGAAAAAAAAAAAAAAAAAATCTTACTGTTATAATTTGGTTTAGATTTGTATTTATTTAAATTGAAGTTAAATTCTAATCTAATTAGGATAATATGAGATTTAGATTGTTGGGTATAACTAGAATTTAATTAGGAGTTTAATTAGACTACAAATTCTAATTAGATTCTAGTTTGGAGGCATATATTATATATAGCATATCCGGCCATTTTAATGAATCCGCAACTTTTAATTAGCCGAAACGCTAATTAATTTAGGCCAACCAAGAAAGATACGTGTTGTTGGTATTGATACATACGGCCATATTCATGAAGCTGAAATTTTAATTAGAGGTAATGCTCTAATTAATTTAGCAATCTAAGAGGAGAGAGGCCGTATTGGAGGAGCCATATGTTGCTAATGAAGTCGACAATTAATTAAAAAATTGAAACTCTAAGGTGAGGGCGTCCATACGATTGGATTTTTCGAAATCGTTAAGGTGGACGCAAATTTTGATATTTCCAATCTATTTGGAGTTCTGGTTTTCTTGAGAGATATAATTTTTGTATTCTATTTTTGACTTTTAATAAAAGTCTTTGCTCCGTTTTCGCCCGTAGATGTAAACCGGTAGCCAAACCACATAAAACTTCGTGTGTACTTTTTTTTTTTTTTCTTACATTATTTTTTTTGGATTTGTTTTTCGCCGTTTCAATTTAACACTTAATTTCTCTCTTTTTTTCCCTCCCCTATAAATTTTTGGTTTTTTCTTAAAATCAGTGCCATAGTTTCTTATGGGCCAGATGACATCTAAAATTGGATTTGATAGAATCGAAAGAGACGGTGGTGTTGAAGGAGGAACTATTGAATCAAGCGTGGGAATAGTGTGAGAAGTTGGAATTTTAATTAGTTATGTCAAATAATTATATGGGGTCGGAATTGTCCAGTTTCAACCCAGAGCAGGTTTCGGTTGGAATAACCTCCTTGTGTAATACCATGCAACAACTAACATGATTTTTATAATGAAATTTCTTCGATTCTTTGTGTGGGGTAACAATTGATCGATTCGAGGTGGTAAATTGCATGATTATTTGGTACTTAGTGTTGTACGGACAGATCTAAGCACCACATAATGACATTACAAACTAAAATAAGAGCATATTGCGCAATGAAATTTGACATTTTGAAAAATAATTTAGTTTACTTAGAATGATTTTTTTCCATAAGAAGAATATTGGTGTGTTAATAAAAATAATGATATTTATGAATTGTCTCTATAAGCAAGAGTTTCAGAGTACTGACATACTGATATTAATTTTATCTCATGTATTATTTTAGTTTAGTGAGATAATAATTAGTTGAAATTAGTTAGTACTTCTTTCCTTTTCCTTTGAAATTAGTTAATTTTATCTCCTGTAAAAGCACCAAGTTTTCTGCTTGTTAGTTTTCTACCGTTCTATCTATTTTTTTAACTAATTTTATCTTTTAGATCATACTATTTTATCAATTACCCACTAAATCCAAGGAGCTCATTATCATTTTAACCACACATTCTTTTATCCAAAGGCAATTTATAATTGAGCTGCTATACTTTTAAAAGTATAAACTTATTGGTGTTTGTAGATTTTTAGTAGATTTTTTTTTTTTTAATTAATCCTAAAATTTTTGATATTTGCAAACTAATTTTTGCAATTTTTTTTTTGTAAAACTAAACCTCCTTTTGCCAGCAGGGCGCCACGGAGGCGAAACGACCTGAAGGCGCTGAGTCGTTCAGCGTCTTCAGAAAAATCCTGTGAATACGCTGAATGAGTCAGCGCCTTCATAGTATATGCTAAAAGCGCTGATTCATTCAGTGCCTTCAGCATATACTATGAAGGCGCTGATTCATTTAGCACTTTCATCCTGAAGGCGCTGATTCATTTGGCACCTTCAGCATATACTATGAAGGCGTTGAGATCTTGGCCAATTTTCGCGAAAATTGACTAAGTCCTTAGATATAACTGCTAAAGGAGCTGAATAGTTCAGCGCCTTTAACAAATATGTTAAAGGCGCTGATTCATTCAGCGTCTTCACAGAGTTTTCCTGAAGACGCTGAACGACTCAGCGCCTTCAGGTTGTCCCACCTTCGTGGCGCCCTGCTGGCAAAAGAAAAATTAATTTTACAAAAAAATATTTGCAAAGGTTAGTTTGCAAATATCAAAAGAGTTTTAGGGTTAATTTTTTTAAAAAAAAAATCTCTATTTTTAGTCTTTGGATAAAAAAATGCATGGCTAGGATGATAGTGGTCCTTTGAATTTAGTAGGTGATTGGTGAAATAGTATGATCTAGGTAAAATTGGTTAAAAGAATAGATCTAACGCTAAAAAATTTGAAAGTATCAATTGCTTGGTGTTTTTACAAACATAATAACCGAACTATCAAAGTTAACTTTTATACTTTTAAAAGTACTTTTGAATTTAGTATATATATATATATATATATATATATATATATATATATATATATATATATATATATAAATTGAGCTTCTATATTTGTAAAAGCACCAACACCTTAGTGTTTGTAGATTTTTAACTATTGGATGAAAGATTGTGTGGTTAGAATAATAGTGGGCTCTTTAGATTAAATAAATGGTTGGTAAAATAAAATGATCTAATGAATAAAATTAATTAAATAGATACATCTAAAAATAGAAAACTTGTAAGTACTAATTTTTTGGTATTGCTACAAGGATCGGGCTATATATATATATATATATATATATATATATATATATATATATATATATATATATATATCCGTTTATTCGTCTCTCATACACCTTCCTATCCCGCGGGTTCTAAACCCTAACCCTAGAGTCGGGGAACGAAGGGTCGCTCGTCGTCCTCGGAGTCCCCAGGCTATGGCGGAACCGCGCAAGCGGTGCTTCTACGAGGTCCTCGGCGTGAGCCGCGACGCTTCCCAGGAGGAGATCCGCTCGGCCTACAAGCGCCTCGCTCTCCAGCTTCACCCCGACAAGGTGGCGGCGGCGGCGGCCTCCTCCGCCGCCGCCGAAGACGCCGCCGCCGCGGCCACGGCCGCGTTCCAGGAGCTCCGCCACGCCTACGAGGTCCTCTCCGACCCCAAGGAGCGCGCCTACTACGACTCCCACCGCTCCCAGATCCTCTTCTCCGACGCCGACGCCGCCGCCGCCAAATCGCAGAAGGCCTCCTCCTTCGGCGACCTCGACCTCTTCTCCTTCTTCTCCAATTCCGCCTTCTCCGGCTTCTCCGACACCGGCCGCGGCTTCTACAAGGTCTACGGCGACCTCTTCTCCAAGGTCTACGCCAAGGAGCTCTGGTTCGCCACCACCTTCGGATCGGGGCCCGGCGCCGTCGCCCCCGCGCCGCTCGTCGGTAATCTCGATAGCCCCTATGAGCAAGTTACCGCCTTTTATAATTACTGGCTAGGATTTTGCACCGTTATGGATTTTGCTTGGGTCGACGAGTACGACGCCATGGCCGGGCCCAATCGGAGGTCGAGGAGGGTGATGGAGGAGGAGAATAAGAAGCTTAGGAAGAAGGCTAAGAGGGAGTACAATGATTCCGTCCGCGGGCTCGCAGCTTTTGCGAAGAAGAGGGACAAGAGGGTGGTGGATATGATGACGAAGACGAAAATGGAGGAGGAGAAGCGAAGGGCGGCGGAGAAGGAGAGGAAGAAGGAGGAGGAGAGGAAGAAGATGGAGCGGGCGAGGGCTTATAAGGAGCCCGAGTGGTCAAGAATCTATGAAGAGGAGGATGTTGTAGGGTTTGATGATGACGGTGATGATGATGATGAAAAAAACAAGAAGAAGAAGAAGAAGAAAGGTGGTGAGGAGTTCTATTGTGTTGCTTGTAATAAGAAGTTTAAGTCGGATAAGCAGTGGAAGAACCACGAGCAGTCAAAGAAGCATAGAGATAAGGTGGCGGAGCTGAAGACGATGTTCAAGGATGAAGAAGAGGTATTTGATGAGGAGGAAGGAGATGGAGATGAAGTCTTTGCCGACTTTGATTACGAGCCAGCACCGGAATCGGAGGGTAGTGATGCAGCAGTTGATGAACTATGTGCAGATGTGAAGGATGATTTGAAACTGCATGAAGAGAGTGTTGAAGATGAGGATATGGAGGGTGGTGATGATACAGACGATGAAGCGAGCGTCTTAGAATCAACGGTCTCAGGACGCGAGGCTAGAAAGAGCGATAGTCTGAATTGCCAAGATACGGCATTTAGTAACGTTGATCATCATGAAATTGATGGAGAGAGCTCCATGGCGTATGATGATACCAGATCAAGAGGTCGCCGGAATCGAGCATCAAGAGGATGGTCCAATTTTGATGGCTATGATGAAGCCGTGAGGACACAGAAAGACGAAAGTCAGCAGGATGAAAATGGACATCATAATCAGGAGAGAAGTGCCGACGATAATGACGAGGGTTCTTGTTTGGTTGAGGAGGTTGCTGCACAAAAAAAGGGAGATCGAGCCGCCAAAAAGAACCAGAAACCTAAAAAGAACCAGGTTGATGGGAAAGGAACTGGTAAGACAGAAAGAGCTGATGACCAAAATCATTCATCAAAAGCAAGGAAGCAAAAGGTAAATAGTCAGATAGCCATATTACAACCTTTTCTTACCTTTTCTACTTGTGAATTGTTTGTGTAAACAGATTGTATTAATATTAGCCTGTGGGCCAACATTTTACTAGGGATTACTAGGAGAAAGGAAGAAATAACTTAGATATTCTCTTTATAAGGTTGGTTTGATGCTTGACCACATAATGACTAATGAAAGCGGTATGGAACAGAATCCGAAATCCTTGTGGTACGTGCACGTGGCGAAAACTATACCTGCAGACTTTGAAGTTCTATTGGCTAATTGAGACCTTGTACACGAAATGAATCTGTTAGATGAGACTCGCGCATCGCAAGAAAACTGATGCTGCCAAAACTAAGATAAAACATATATGAGTTGGATGGTTGGGTCTATTTCAAATGCTAGGTACTAATTGCTGCAAATGATCATAGGTTGAATCAAATAGGATGTTTAGAATTTCCACTTTTGGTGGACTTGGATTTTCCTTACAATATTTATCAGTATTATATTGGAAGTCGTATTTGGATTACAGTCAAGGATAATTGAGAACATGTACAATCTCCCTTTGTTTTGTAACTATCAATAATGATAAATTGATTAATATTAGCTGGAATTTAGTTCACAAAATCAATGCACTAAGAAATACGTCTACTTTATCTATCATGCTGTATGATTTCTTCTCGCTATTCACATGTTACCGAATAATTTGTCAAACTGTTGGTCAATCAAAAAATTGTGAACAATCATGAATTTGAAAAAAAGGAAGGAAAAAAACTCATACTATGATTGTCTATAAATGCCTCATGCAGAATTTCTGGTCTTGCTTTAATATTTTATCAGTATTTTTCCATTTAATAACTGTTTATGACAGTTATTGTTGTAGACTATCAATGGGACTATTAGTTTGCTGTATGTGCTTTCTACTACCCATGCCCCATGAAGCCCTAAGTTCTGTAAACATCTCTGCATGAATTAGTTCGCTAGGAAAGAATTAATGTTGCACAACAAGTGAGCATTAGGTCCTGCAACATTATAAACTATCTAGATATATTGCACTGAAATTGATTTTTCTAATATCTGTTGCTTACTTGAAAGATATATGTTTGTAGTAAACTGAACCATAAGCCGTTTGTCCCAGGGAAAAGGCGCACAAAGTAATTCATGTGGAACATGTGGGGAAAGCTTTGAATCAAGGTACCAACACATCCCAATCTACCTTTTCCTTCTCATTCTCTTTTGTGTCAATGTTTTGAGCCTTCTGTTTGTGTTTGAGAATATATGCTCTTTATTCCAGGAACAAGCTATTTGCACATCTGGGCAACACAGGCCATGCCATGCTTAAGTCACATTAGAACGACTTCCGAGCAACTGTCGCGTTTGCAGTGCGGATATTGTTCTTGCATAATATGAATTGAAGCAAAAATCCGATTTTATAACACTTACATTAAAAGACCACTGAGATAGCCTTGGTACTCCGGTTTAGAAGCCCTGATGGAACATATACAAGTGGATGAAGGGGAAAATGGAGGAATTTGTACTCTACCCCTTCTTATTTGATTTCGGTTATTAAATTCTTTTTAATATTTTTTTCTTCATCATGGCACACAATGTAATGGGCAACCTTTTTGCCTGTGATTGGGTTCTTTGTAGTTTTTTTCCTTCTTTCTTTTCTTTTGAAGACTTGTAAAATGTCGATTAAATTTTGAGAGGAAACAGTAAACATATTTGTAAACATATTTTTGATGCGAACGTCTATCTGGTGACCAACATAGATAATAGATATCAATAGGTGATTTTGTTTATTCCTCAATTTGATGCGAACGTCTATCTGGTGACCAACATAGATAATAGATATCAATAGGTGATTTCAAGTATCAGTGCCAAATGTTCCTCCTCTAGATGATTCATCAGAACTCAACTGGCAAGTTTTAAGTTTGACCTGAACCATAGTTATAGCAGAGCTACATCAGATTTCGAAAACAACTGCTTTGTAACAAGCACACAATCAATGACTGCATTCTCTGAACATACTCTATGATGTATTGACAAATTTAGTCGCATGATCTGATGCAATTCCAGAACTACTGATCAAGTGAGATCTGATGATACTTCAATGCACCAAAGAAGCCGTTTTAAAGCATTACATGCATCAGGTAGTTCTATCTCAAGAGCCCCATATAACATGATGATCGACAACAATAAATCAGCAATGAAAGTTTGTTTGAATGTAATGATATTGGATTCACCGACACATTCCACCACACAACATTTCTGAAGAAACAGTGTCCTTTCAATTTGTGCTTGTTCCTAAATTACTCTGGTTTGAACCGGATTGTAAGCTCAACAGGATCGAACTACATAAGATGAAGCATTTCAAAATGCATAGGAAGAACAAAGACAAATGCCAGATAGTCTCAAAGATTAAGCATTTTACAACCTTAATGAGATTACAGACGTGTGAACAGTTATCTACAATGCAACTTTACTCTCGGTAGATTGTGCATCAGTGATAAAACAGCAGCAAGGCAAATGTTAATCAACAGATGTTAGCTTGTATATTCACAAATGCATGTATTTAGACCCTAACCTACTGTGACTGCAGTTTCATTTACTTAAAATGTCTCTCTACCATATTAACTGTGTCCTCAAAAAGTTTGTTCTCAGTATTTGTTTTCTGCTAGAGGATTAAAGTGTTAAGTGGAACTATTTTTTAACAGCCATATTACCTGAGCCCTACCCTATAAGTAATTCGAGATTCAGATATTACCATGCCTCAGAACCAGAAGGAAGATCTTGTTTCTCTTTGCGTACTTTGTTTGCATGATCTTCCCACGTTGGCCAAGGAGAAGGTGGAAGTTGCTTTTTGCCACAGCTAAATGGGCTTTGATAAGCATTAGACACACGAGACAGTTTCGCACTCGATTCGTCACATTTTCTCGTGCTTCCCATGCTTCCTATTCCACGTTCTTCCATTACATTCCGTTTCTTCAAGCCCATCATTCTGTTTTGAGGTTCCAAGTTTCTCAGTTTTGGACCTGCTGATACAAGTGAAGATGAACTCCCATGATTCTTTGAGACTAAAGAGTCTCGACGAACCATTGGTTTTGCTTTAGGGGAATCTCCATCACCTGTATGATTTGTCTGCTTGAAGTCCCTTTCCTGCTTCTTTTGTGACAAGTGCGTACCAGTCAATGCTGCTTCACCATTCCTACTGCAACTTTTGAATAAAGGGTGGTTCTCAGAAAAGTGTCTCGTGCTCGCCTTGGTAGACAAAGATTCAAGCTTCATGCTTGGGACATGTAGTTCAGTTTCACCAGGCAGTCGTTCTTCTGAATTGAAGCCTCTCTTCTTTTCGATTGAAGGGCAGGGAGAACTCGTTCTAGAGTGTCCCATAGACCTGTGCGTATTGTCCTGTGCCTGTTCATAACAATTGCAGTGCTAATCTAAGCCAAATTTAAGTATATACTGTAATATGAGATGCTCTGAAATTCCAGAAAAAAAATAATCTAACATGCAACATTTTATGCATATATATTTGTTTTCTTAACATGTTTAAAACTTGTTATCTGATTATTATAGAACCATCTGAATATCTTCTACTTTTTTTCGTTTGCATTAGCTAGATATTTTGAATTCTAGCAGAAAATAATGTATATTAAGAAGCAACCTCTATCGCTCCAATTCATGTTTCCAGGTGGTAGATCATGAGCTATAACTGTCCTTTTCACATTCCTAGGTTACAGTTTGTCATGAATTTTTTATTTATTTCATTTTTATATCTCACACAAGAATGTGGTTGCATATACAAGGGGTTGCTCAAGATACAAGTTTAAATTGCATGATCACACGAGAAGGGTCTGTATGATCCAAAATTGATACCTTTGTGATTTCATGCAGACCATCCATAAAAATTTTTTACAAGATGCCTAGTATCAAGGATGGAGCAGAAAAAAACTTAAGGTACTTCAAGAAGAAACACTTATTTACATTGTTTATGGCATAAATAGCTAATAAGATTGTTCTTGCAGTCAAGGTAAGCCATAGAAGATCTCTCCTCTAGTTCATACACAACACTATTGACTCAGAGTTGGGCATTGTAATCAGTTACAAAGCGAGAAAAAGCAAAGAGTTAGATGCTGAATCAGAGACGATGACAACTTACTAATTCCATTGATTTTTTTTTTTTGAAAATTATATCAAAATCTCATACAAGCCCTTACAAGGAGCAAAAAAAAAAGCACTACATATTTTGTACCTGATGTTGTTCTAGTTGCCTTTCACGTGCTTTTGGAGCTGTTTCTTTATTACCATCATTTGAAATTGGTTTAGAAAATCCTGGAGGACCATCATAAGCAAAGCCAGGAGGAGTATCAAGTCTCGGCATTGGTTTACTAACCCTCAGAATGGGCATATCAACCTTCCCAACGTCATTACGTCCTACCATATCACTATCCATATCAATTTCCTCAGACTTGACTCGAATGGGTGTGATCGACTGATTACACTTGTGGATTGATGTATTAGCAGGACTGCAAAATGGGGTTTGCTCCGGTTTTTGCTTATTCTGTCTCTTTAGTTTTTTAAATGCACCCCACAAATAAGTTTGTCCATCTATAACTGTTATTAAAGGAAAAAAAAAAAAAAAAGAGCAAATGTTTTGTTAGGAATTTCAGTCCAACTACACAACTACAGAGCTACTATCAATGCAAACAATGAGAAAAAGTGGATTTCTGTATGCAGAGCACATAAATTTTATATCTGAATTCTTAACTTACAATTATGAACTTGATAGCCATAAAAAGAATATTTTATATGCAGGTATAAGCTGTCAGATCGTTGGCACTAACCATTAATTTTAAAAATTCGAGCTATTAGGAATACGCTGTCAATTCACTTAAAGCGTACAGACACAACACCCACGGGTTTTAACCGAACTCAACTCACCTGGAAGTTAGGTCTATTGTTGGGCCTCTTGTCGTTAGGTCTATTATGGATCGCAACTCCACTCAACTTATTAGGCTTACCCAACTCAAATTATTAGTCTTCTGGTCTATTGTCACGGAGCAGAAAGTTGAATCTATTTTTAGCCCATAAATAAATAGCCAATATAAACTTGCGTGAATGAATATTGGATGACTACAAAACAACAATTACTATAACTCTCTCCAGCTATTTAAAATGACGGAAATAATAAATAAAAGAAAATTAATAAAATAAATGAACACTGCATAGTTAGAAAGGTGATAGGAAAAATGACCTAGGACAAAGTTAAAAATTCTATAAGTATAGCCAGTCAACTGCTCCTGGTGGATGGTCAACGAGAACCTGTCAGACAATGTGCATTGGCTTACGGAAAGAAGTTACGAGCTATTAACCAGTCGGCAGATCAGATGACTACTGATCAGAGCCGGTCGAGAGAACTAAAACAGACATCTATCTTAGGCAATCTTGTTCTATTGAGATGCTTTGTGATTTAGCCTTTCCAAACATTCCAATATGCACCGATTATCTTTTGAAAGGAAACAACTCTGTAGACGCGGTATGGAGATGAGGATAGTTTTTGTATATTTTTCAAGAACACCTCGCATTGCTAGAGGAGACGAAATATTTAGCAATTATGTATTGTGTTATTACAAAACTGAGGATTTGTTACTTAAAAGCTTTGTACTTTTTTCTAAAATAATTCTATAATTTTTTATAATTAGTCAAATAATCTTTCCAAAAATATATTTATAGAAATAACCCTCCTTTTGCCAACTCGGCGCCAGGATGGCTAGTCTTTCAAAGGATTAAAAGATTTAAATTATTATTGTTAACTAACTAATTTATATTGTTCGTAAATAAAATAAGAATGTGGATAAAAGTCAGATTTTAAAATCTTTAAGAGATTTTAATTGATATTGTTCACTAATAATTAATATAAGAAGAAAGAGAGATAAAATAAAATGCGAATATGGATACGGATTAAATTTTTAAAAGATTTAGATTATTATTATTATTCACTAAATAATATAGGAATGAAAAGAGATAAAAAATATTTTTAATTATAAAACCTAATTTAGGTTGTTATTAGTTAATGAATAATAACAATCTACAATCTAAAACTTTTAAAGATCTCATCCGTAAAACATCCTCTTATTCTTAATAATAACAACCTAAATCTTTTAGGCTTCGTTTGGTTTTGAATAAGAGAAAACTAGTTGTTTCAGGAATAAGTATAAATATGAAAATTAGTTGGAACTATTATAAAAATTAGCTGGAACTATTATAAAAATGTATTTGGTTGAATATTAGATTAGTACCAGATATAAGAGAATTTATATTTAGTGTGATAACGGAGAATAAGATGAATAGAGAGTAGTAGTTGTATGAAATGACAAAATTACCCTCAACCATAATGATTTTTTTTTAAAAAAAAAAATTATTAATTTAAATATTTGATTTAAAAATATTTATTAAAGAAATTATTAAAATTTATATTTTATTTGTATATAAAAATAAATTTATTAAAAAAAATTAAAATTTTGAAAATTTATAAATTTTTAAAAATTCAAAATTTTGTATATAAAAATTGGTATAAATTTTAAAATTTTAAAATTTTAAATTTATTAAAAATTAAAGTTAAAAATTTTAAAAATTTATATAAATTTTAAATTTATTAAAAATTAAAATTAAAAATTTAAAAAGTAATAAAATTTACAAATTTATATATGTTAAAAATTTAAATTTTAATTGTCTCAAAAAAATTGCAAAAGTGAAAGCAAAAATTTTAATTTTTAAATTTGTACAAATTTTAAAATTAAAAAATTTTAAAAAAATTTAAATTTTATAGATTTATTAAAAATTAAAGTTAAAAATTTAAAACTTCATAAAACTATAAAAAAAAAATAAATTTAAAACTTTATAAATTTAAATATCTTAAAATTTAAATTTTTTTAATTTGAATTTTAAAAAAATAAAAAAATAGAGATGAAGGAACACCTCGGGATGCGTGAAAGAGCACAGATGAGAAAAGGGAGAGGGAGGTAGTGGAACAGGTAACTGTTCCATCCTTTAACGGGTTATCCCACCTAAGAGTGGGATAACTCGTTAAAGGGTATCCCGGGAGTATTTGGGGGATAAGGAGGGATATCCCCCTTATCCCCCCATTTAATTCCTATACCAAACACCCTTAGTACTCACATTCTTATTTTATATTTATGTTAAAGACGGTAAATCTCAAGAAGACGGTCTTAAAGACGGCGAACTACTCACCGTCTTTAAAAGACTTAGCCAAATTCAAACAATATTGTAAAAGGGTGGATAATATAGTTAAAAGCGGTGAATCCGTTCACCGTTTTTAGAAGGCGGTAAACGATTCACTGCCTTTGTAGGGTTTTAGTAGAGACTGTGAATCATTTACTGTCTTTATGAAGGCGCACCGCTTTTTGAAGATTCATCTGACCTGGCGCTAACTTGGCGAAAGCAGCATTATTTTCACTAATAAATTTTACACAGAATTATTTCGCTAATTATAAATATTTTTAGGTTTATTTTAAAAAAAAGTCCTAAAGCTTCTTTAATTTTAGTGTAAAGTTAGAGCTCGGATAGGCTTGAATTTTTCAACCTAGGTGTGAGGCCTACTCCCCCTCTTAATGGACTGCTTCTTGCAATGAAATTTGGGCTAAAAATCATCTTTAAAGTTATCCGCTATGACTAAAACTCGAACCTTAGGCCTTAAGGGAAGGATAAACATTAGAATATTAAAAATGTAAAAACAGCGACTAAATTACAGAAAATGAGCAGCATGCTTACATTAAGTAACTGGAAAGTGAATAAAGAACTTACATTGACAATGTGCTGGAAGTACCTTGGATGAATATATCAGCAGCTGGATATTGGTATCTATAAATGTCTTCAGAGCTAAATCCCGTGCAGAAATACGTTCAAGTAGACGGATATACTTCTCCTTAGGCCTACAGATAAAGAAAACTAAGTATATAAAAGGAGGGCATGCTTCTTCAATAGAAGATGATGAAAAGTACTTTGCATCACATTTGACAAGGTAGTCGCCAGGGAGAGAATAATTGATCTCTCATTTGGTGAAACTGGAAACATAAGCATCCAGTGCAATAGTATCCCCAGACTACCACCAAAGAAGAGTTGATGAACTAGTTGCTCCTCTTTTTTTTTTATCTCTCCTACTTGAATTATATATCTGAAAAAGGTTACACCACACTCAATGATTAATTCACCCACCTCTCAAGTCCACGTGAGAAGAAGTATACTCCGATGTCATTATAATCAGGTGGATCTGCCTGGAACATCTTTGGCCAAGCATCTAAACGCGGAAGTATCTCAAGCTTTAACTCCTTAGGCATTTGCTTTAAGACTTCATATGCTTTAAGCGACACTTGGTGAGCAAAATGGGCTTGAATTCCACTATGAAAATGAGGCACAACCTCAAAGAATTCAAAGGCTCCCCTACAAAGAAAAAGAAATAGTTGATAGTATTTAAGCTCACCATATACAATATTTCAGATTAATATAAATATAGATGCTAATCATGAAAGTTCCTTTCAATTTACGAATATCTTTTCCATTCCTAATAGAAACAATAGGTTCATTAAGGTTACAAACACTTGGAATTTGGAAAGGCTTTCGAAAGTAAGGTCATGGCTCAGTTTCATTCAAAACATGGAGAATAGTATAAGATTAACTGAGTACCACAGAACTAATCTTACTTACATCCAACAGGTTTCCGAGGCAGGGTGAGGAAGCTTTTCCTTTGGATTTATAATTAATGTTACAGGCAGATCCGATACATCAAGGCCAGGGCCTCTAGATTGAATATTGGGACAAAGAACGCCACCTGTCAGAAACATTCCTTGGTCTTAAATTTATAATAGATTGTACAACTTCCAAAGGCCCTCTACCAACCCATTGAAACACAAAGCAGAAAAGTGAGACTATATATATATATGCTTAAACAAATTCATAGAATTATGCTCATAGCAAAGCACTAACAATATATGCTTGCACAAAATTTAAAAAATTGTGCGCATAACAAAGCAAAAAAAGAAAAGTTCTGCATCAGCACCCCTTCCCACCTCTGCCAATAGAACTCAGAAACAAGATCATCAATGGTCTCTTCGGTAAATTCTTCCTTATATGCAGAAATGAGATCGATACCTTTCAAGATAAAATAGTTGATAAAACAAACAGCACAAGTTGTTTGTGGTGTACAAAGATACCAAGACTCTCAGATGGGAAAGGAAAACTTTCAGCATTGTCAAGCTATTAATACAACTGCAGAGCTATCTGCTTTTAGTGAATGACACGTGAAAAAGAGAAAGGAAACACAGTAGGGATTAGCTATAGCCATATCTAACTATGGAAGAAAGATAAAATTCCAGACAAGTTCAACACCTGAAGATTTGTTCTTTTGCATCTCCAGCTCCCTGCTTTTGCCAGCATGTCCGACGGAGGCACTATTTGGAGAAATGCATGCTTCAGCATTCACAGAGCCCGGACTTGGTGGGCTGAGCAGAATGGACTTTACAACTGGTACCGTTGATGTGCTGGCTGGTGCCCTTTTTGACTTGGGAGGAGTTGTGACAAGGCACGACGGGCTTAAATTGTCCCTTCTACCAACCAGCTTTCCTCGAGTAAGAAAAATGACTTCTTTGGTGGGAATAAACTTTACCTTTGCATGCTTGGTAGGGTCTCTTCCCTCCTTGGTAATAACTAGGGAATGTGGAGGAATCCTAGTTTCAACTAACTGATTTTCACCATCATTAATCAGTTTGACAGTCTTGGTTCTATTCATATATTCCATCTGTCTGTCGTAAATTGGTTTAGCACTCGTTGGCATTCGTCACAACACCATTCAACTGGAATCACACTGATATGTTTCTGCATGCAGTAGCTGACGGTAGGAAATGAATTGCATTAGATGACTAAAACCTCCAACTGAAATGATAAAAGCTTAAATTATAAAAACCACTCCTGCACTGCACTTTTACCCAGTCTCGACTGCAGCCTGACAACTTCAATTGCTTAAGCTTCAAAACTGTACTACACTCATCTCAAGAAAGGCCCAAAACTTAGGGATGGTTGTTGAATCCAAATGCAAAAATTTAGTGAAAATAAATGGCAGATAACATAGGTTATACGCCATGAACAGAAAGGAGGCCTCATTTTTGTTTCAGATATATTATTCACTGCAACTTAGATAAAAAATCAGAGGCAAAACCCATGTTACATGCCAACTCATTCCCATGAAGATTTGCTTGCAAATTAGTCCAACCCATATGAGACAGTGTTAGGAAGGTTGAAATCGGAACAATTCAAAATGTCAGGGGATAAATTCAGAAAGAGAAGAAGGTACAAGGGTGGCTTTTCTAATTTAGCCGCGATAAAAACTGTTTAAGGTTGAATAACAGAGTAGATAGTTATTCCTCACCAAGTTAATATTTTGATAAAAAGGAGTCAAACAATTCATTTAAAAAAGAAGAAATAACCAATACTCCTGCATCAATAGAGCAACAAGACCCAACTGTTTGTGGTCAGAATTCATGCTTCATGATTAAACTTTCAGCCAACATTATGCTCAAGAAGAACAAGCACAAAACATTTGCAAGAACAAAAAATTCTATGTGCCAACTCGTTGGATAGGTCCGCTAATCCTTTTCCTCAAATCAGACCTTCTTCAAGTCTCAAGCCAGAATTTTTCACAGAAAGATTCACATCCCTCAAGGAACTTTAGGGTATTACTTTGCAAAACAAATTAGGCCCATGGAAGGTGGCTGTAAAGTCCAAATACACCAAAGATGAGTGTCATAAAAAAAGCCACAAAAAGTAGACTGGAAAACAGATCTGCCTTGTAATCCCAATAGAGAGAAAACAAAGCTGTCACTGTTCACTCATACGAAATTACAAAACAGAACCCGTAAAAACAAAGCATAGACCAAGTTGAACTCAGGACTGTGCAGAGCACTCCATTTGCGAAAGACGGGGGGGAAAAATAAAAGAATCACTTGAGGCAATTATCGCCCAAAATGGCATTTTCCTTAATTCTATTCAAGTACATACTAACCTCAAACTCTTAGATAAACAGATGTTATTAAATGGATTGTTGACTTTAAAAGGTTCAAAGAGTTGTTCATTCTAAAGAAATCCTGTCATAGTAGCAATTTTCAAACAGGATAGTTATGGTCTTATGGCTGCAGCTATTCAGGATCACATGACAGATATTTAGTGAGATGGCCCACGCAATATAGCTTCCTCAAGCGTGCCTTCAAAGATTAATATAAAGAAGTAAGAAAACAGAGAATGTTCCGATTCAAGAAGTAAATTACACATGTTGTAGTTTGTAAGATAGAGTAAAAGCTAGAGGAACAACATATCCAAATTACAAGGGAACTTTGTTAGCGTAGGACAACATACATATGTTCAGAAGCCTTCTTACACTGATAGCAAGTGACAACGTGTTCTGCAAAACCAACATTGCCGCATATACCACAGATTTTATCCTGCATGTAAAAAAGTACACTTTCATGATAAAAATATCAGCTTAATGAAAAAAGAAGATCAAGATATATAATTCAACAAAATATATCAGAATTTGCTACAACCTTCACTTAACATTCCAGTTTAAACAATTATTTTCTTATACCACAGATATGGAAGTTACTTATGCATGAAGACCAATGGGGTCTGACACTTTTTTATATCAAAACTCTATTTTCCTTATTGAGTCTGTGGAGAATGTGATCCACAAGAAGAAACCCTGTTCTGCTTTTTTTATCAAGTCCTTCTCGAGAAGAGGAGAATAGAATACAAACCCCATTTCCACCAAAAGAAATCACCAACAAAGCGACAAACTAAAGCAAGAAACCAGTCCACAATGTCAAGGCGGTGTTCTTGCAAAGCTTACAATCTATTGAGGTGTACATGTGGGTTGAACAAATGTGGGTTCCAGGTATCAGCCTCACAATCTTAAGCAATAAACATAAAATTAAAGAACTTGTGCTCATTTTCACCCTTCAATCCGTGTATACATGTCCATATAAAGCATAACAACAGAAACCCTCTACAAATGTACCAAAATGAGACCAAAAAACAAGAAAACAACCAAAAAAATCTCAGGAAAAATCGTAATAGACGAATAGAAAGATTCATTTAAGCACCTCACAGCATTTTAAACTAGCGATAAGAGAGAAAAGCATATAAACACGAACGTTGGAGAAGTAAATGAATAAAAAGAAACAAAACCGCACAAACCCCATATCACCATCCACCAAACCCATTCCAAATAAGATAAATCAAACCAAAAGGAAATCAACAAAAAAAAAAAAACCACAATCATCACCCACAAAAAAATCTTAAAATTGTGAATCCAGAAGCCTCGAGAAGAAGAAAGAAACGGAAAAGGAGAAACCCCTGATACAAAAACGAGGAAGAGAGGAAGCGAAACAAGTAGTTTCCTCACCTTCTTTCTCATCGAAATCTCCATTGCTAAGCACAAGGGTTTAGGGTTTAGGGTTTCGAGGGAGCGATAGGGGGGAGAGAGGAGGAGGATGAAAGTGGAAAAAGAGTGAGTCGGAGTGTGGGAACTCCAAGCGTTCATTCGTACCTTTTATAGAACGACTTGATCAGGAGGAGTTTGCGAATGATCGGACGGCCCATGATTGGCGTAGCACGAATCGAGGCGCCCGAGAGCGAGGCTCGAGGTGGTGCCTGTGATGGACGGCTGTGATTGAGGGATGGCCGTGGAAGGACGAGGCGAAGCTTCACGAGGAAGCTTGGCCGTTATGGCGGTTATACGGCGGTTGGTACTTCGGTACGGACGGGGCACGTGACGCGTCACGCGGTGACACGGGCGAGTTCGCATGGGTCTTTTGAGAAAAGACCGGCTAATGGAAACCCGGTCCGGTTCACCACGAAAATGGGCCGGTTTAAGTATGATCTCGGTGGATTGGACCAGAGTTTTGGTGTTTTTGAGCATTTTTCTTTTTATGGGTTTATATAATAAATTTTTATGAGCCCTACTGCTTGTGCACTCCAAAATTACGTAAATCCTATATCTTCTTCATTCAAAGGCCAAAATTTAGCCTCAATTTTGTCAATTTATTTTATAAATATTAAAAATTTGGAGAGCTTTATACATTTTTAGATGAGCGAGTATAAATTATATATATCTTTTTGCTGTGTATATGTAGTATTTTTAATCTTTTATACTCTTAAAATAGCGCAAATTTAACATTCTTTTCAGCATAGGGTTATAAATACTCTCTTATTGTCAACTTTTTTTTATATAAAATATTAAAATCTCAAAGAGTGTGAATTTAGGGCGAGAGAGTAAAATTTTAGGTGTACATTTAGCATTTTTTTGAAAAAAAACACACCCAACTAAACTCCAAATATTCTCTAAATCTCAAATCCAGAGCCTAAACCCTAAACCCTAAGCAACTTGAAAGGTATCACAAATACTTCCTAATTTATTATTAAAATAGTCATTTTGGGTCTTTTCATCAATGGAGAAAAATATCAAAAAATTATAAAATTTAATTTCTGAATAATTTTAATAATGTAGGTTATGTCTAACTGAATCGATCGCCGGATCGGATGTCTATTATGGAAAACAATTTGATAGCACAAAATTGTATCAATAAAATTACATCCTTTAAGGAGTGTATGGAAGAAATTAATCCCAATAAATAAATAAAATTATAAAAGGGTAAATTTTAATTTACCCTTATGGTTTAAAAGGGTAAGTTCATTTTTACTTTACCATCCTATAATATGGTTTAAAAAATTATATTTAACTATAATATGATTTTATCTCTATTTTTACCCAATTTTAAATTCTTAAGTTAAATATGGGTGGATGAAATGCCCACTTTTATCTCACTTACTAATTTTGAAGTTTTTTTTTTAGGAGTACACCTTCTATGTTCTCTGTGGACAATAACTAAGAACCTACCTACATGATGCAAATTCTTGATGAGTATGAGTACAAGTTTAAAGGACAATTCATAATTTAGCTTTTGAGTTGGCTGTGTGGATCCCATTATTATGGGTTCATGATAAGGCTGTTGTGTTAATTAAAAAGATTATTGATAAATTATTGGTTAATTTGTTGGCATATGTAATATAAAAGATTTGAATTTGTCCACACATCAACAACAACCATAAGTTAATTCATGAATTATTGAAAATTCAAATTAAATGATTCGTATGCGAATTTTTTTCAAAAATTTAAAATAAAATATGAATTTTTTAAATAGTTTTAATAATTCATGAATAATTTGGCAGACGCGTATTATTCGATCAAAAATTTATACAAATTAATTTTTAGAGTAGTTCTAAATTAAAAGGAATATCCCACTGTTCTCTTGGGGGACACTTCAGGGCTTACTTCTGTAGAACATAGTTTCTCAGATTTTTACAAAAGATTCTATACTCATATTTTATTTCTTTTTATTTTTAGTAAACATTTTTCAGCAATGTTGTACCAAAAGCAAAGAAAAGAAGTTGTTCATACCAAAGTCCAAATTATATACTCTAGAATTGAAAAAAAAAAAAAAAAAAAAAAAAAAGAAGAGAAAAGAAAAGGAGGAGAAGTAGCTTGATTAACTAAAAATAGGATTAAATAAAGAATTAAGCACAAGAAACAAAATAATAATAAAAAAAAATTCAATGTGCCATTCAAAATTGAATTATTAGAAACTAAAATTTGAACCAAGCTTGTTTGTTAAGTTCAATTATTGGAAAAGGTTTTTGTTACTGTTTTCAGTTTACACATCAATTATTATTTATTTTTTTTCGGATTTAGCTCTCTCTCTCTCTCAAAAAAAAAAAAAAAAAAAAAAATCTCTAATAAATTTATATTTACATAAATATTTTTTTTTTGTCAGATAGCTCTACTTTAGTATTTTAAAGTTAAATACTGTCATTCAATCACCGTATTTAAATTATGATGATTGAATCGGCGTGTTTATCTTAAAAATACAATCTAAACACTTAAGTGATATATATATATATATATATATATATATATATATATATATATATATATATATATATATATATATATATATATATATAACTTTACTAGATTCATATATATATATAAAAAAAAAAAATAGGGGAAATTTGAGTCAAACTGATTCTCTTTTTTATATCTTGTACCTTCCTAGCTTTCTACTTTGCAGGCCACTGTATCAGCTTTTTTTTTTCTTTTTTTTTTTTTTCTTTTTTGGGGGGGGGGGGGGGGGGGGGGGGGGGGGGGAATCAATTCAAAGCACTTTTTCACTACATTTTTGTAGTCTTTTATTAGGTACTTGAGCATGTATGGATTAAAGTAAATTAGTTTACATAATCTTAGGATAATGTTATCTCTAAATAGATGCTGTAAAATTTTAATTATAATTTTAACAAGAGGGAATTTTAATTACAATTTCACAGAAGCATACAAGCAAAACTTTACAAAAGAACTTCCCAGGTTTTAATCCATGCCCTACTGATATATGGATCCATATACTTTTCCCTGTATTACACTTTAATCTTTAATATAATTAAAAACCAACAGTCATTACCACTTATTGTACAATGTAAAATAATTATTTTATATCAGAATGGAAAAGAAAAGAGCAAACTACTTTGTAGAAGAGAGTTAGAAAGTTATTTATAAAAATATTTCTATCTTTTTTAACTACTGCCAATTAAAATACATTACATGTAAACAATTTAGAAACTCACCGTCACACTCCAATAATCCCACATCAAATAAAAATAAAAATATTTTTTACTGATTTGAACCAAACGAATTATTATTGCTCCTATTATTCTTTCCAAATTTAAGTTACAAAATATATTATTTTAAATATTTATATTTAACAATCCATGTACCCAAAGTGTATTAAAATAACAGTATTTTTAATATTTATATTTAAAACAACTAATAATCAGTAATTAAGCATTACAGAGATTAAAGAACAACACATAAACTCATTTAATAAATAAATTACTACCTCCTACCTAGACTAGATATACAACAACAAAAAAGGATAAGTAAAAAAAAAAAGGGAAAAAAAAGAAAAGTGGAAAGCAAAAGGGAACCATCCATCAAGAGAGAGACAACCACCCTGCCCATTGTGGACAACAACAACACACCAACCCAACCAAAATGGAATCAAAACACCCTCATTTTTCACCTTCCACTAAACATCAAAAGCCTTAGTGGGAGAATGTCTCCAGATGGATCCCCCCAATCACTAACTCACTGTGTAATCACATGCCTCCATCCATTCAATCATGGCCACCAAAAATGCTCTATCTTTCTCTCTCTTGATGAGTAGAGTATCTGATCCCCCCACCAACCAAATACAACTAGTCCTAGAAAAAAAAAAATTTCTGGGCAAATTGCACAATCAGTCTCTGGAATTTTACTCTCCTAAGTTTCAATTCAGTTCCCAAATTTTTTAAAAGTTTAACATTCAAATTTTCCCAGTTTAAGACATCAAAATGTGGAAACTTAAAAAAGTTTGAGAATTAAAATGAAACTTAATTAGGGGAGAAAAGTTCAGGTAGTGGTGGTGCAATTTACTGTCAGGATTCTTCTACTAAAGACTAAACCATGAGGGCAGAGAGCAGAAAGAAGAGGATGAGGAGGCGCATGTTAGCATGTGGGGGCAATCCTGCGCCGCTGACAGTGCCATCAGTGGTGGTGCCAGTGGGGCCCAGCCCACCCAGGACACCCCCTCCTGCAGTTGTAGTACCTGGTGGGCTGAAGGTGGTGATGGGTGTTGTTGGTGTGCCACCTGAGGTGTTTGTACTGGTTGAGGTACCTGCAGCACTGAAAAGACCAAAAAAGAGAAAACAGAGAAAACAAAAAACTTGAATTTAAATCTGAAATTTTGAATTTAAGGAGTCTTGCATGTGAAAGGTGAGGTGAACAAACATGAAACACAAAGTAGAATTTTTTTTCTTTTTGAGGGAGAAAGGTAAAAGATGCTATAAAGCATTCCCCTACCAACACTTAGAAACAAAAACAAAAATTTTGAATTTAAATTTAAGTTATTCATGTGAAAGGTGAACCAATAAGAAACAACAAATGATAGCATGCCTACTTGTTTCCTTCAATTTTTTAGAAATAATTACAAGCAAAAATATAAAGCAACTAAATTTCAATCTTCAGACATCGAGTACCTATCATCAAATCCTAACCCAGTAAAAGATTTGAATTTAAATTTGAATTTTAAATTTAAGTATCAAGTTTTGCATGTGAATGGTGAACCCATATGAAACACAACCAGTTTTTTTTTTTTTTTTTGAGAGAGAGAGAGAAAAGTAACATACAACTTATTTCATTCATTCTTTAAAAATAAACAAAAAAAATCCAGAATCTAACCACATTTTGGCAAGTTGCATTACTATCCAATCTCTAACAGAACAAGAAATAGAGATGACAAAATGATAAAAAAAATCCACTAAATGCAGATTTTCTTCCTTTTTTTTTTCCATTTCAACCAAAAATGATGGATTTCATAAAATTTTCAGGATCTTCTTCGGAACCCCAAAGAAAAGGGGCAAAAAAAAAACCAAAAGATTAAAGAGTTGATCAAAAAAAAAGGGGCCAAGATACCAACCTGGGTGTTGGTGGATAGGTGCAGCCACCAGTGCCTGCAAAACAAAACCCAAGAAATACATAAAGTGGGTATCATTTCATTTTCAGCACCAACAAATTTCTCTTTTTTTACAAAAAAAAAAAAAAAAAAAAAAAAAAAAGAAAAAAACTCAAATGTTAATGGAGAGTTCTTGAGATACTTGGATCTTGTGAAGTGAGAATGGCTGTTCCAGTAAAGTCACAGGCCCCTTGAGCCTGGCCCTTCCTCTGGTAGTAGCTGTTAGCAGCATAGGAGCAGTGGGAAATCACAGTGTCAGGGTTGTAACAAGCCCCATTTTGGAGGATAGGGTTACAATCAGCCCCTGCTCCACAAGCATAGTCCAGTGTCTTCTGGAGTGCAGGGGTGCTCTGGTCAGATCTACAAACACACCAAGCACCATCTTTTCCAAAGGAAAAAAAATAAGCCAAAAATATAGATAATTAGTCAATATACCAAATCATACTCTTAACTTATTCTTCTTCTTTTTTCTTGTTTGGGTTATTTTTTAAAAGTGGGTGTTGCAGATCACAGGTGTCTACACAGTTTTTGGCTAGAACAAAACAGATCACCAAAGAAGAGAAGGGTTCAAGGAGAAACAAGCATTGAAAAGCTTTTTCTATGAGAGTATGTAGATTTATGTAGCTATTGACATTTGAGAAAGGGGTTGAAGTACTGCTATAACCACTAGTACAGGCCAGTAGTAAATGAAAAGAGCAAAAGAAGAAGAGAGAAAAGGAAAAGAACTGGTTGTGAAGCACTCAGATAAGATACTAGATCTTTAGAAAGAAAAAAAAAATAAAATAAAATAACACTCTTAACTTGAAAATAAATAGAAATATTAAGGGGAGTGGTGGTGGTGGTGGTGGGGGGGGGGGGGGGGGGGGGTGTGTTGGGGAGATAAAGATCTGGAGCTTACCTGTACCATCAATGGTGGCAAACATGAGCACAAGGAGCACTAACACATCCATGAGGTGAGTATGAAAGGAGAAAGAGATGGGCAGAAAATTGAGAAAATAAAAAAAATACACACAGTAGTATAGCTGTATGTCAAGAGTTTGCTGAGAGAGAGAGAAAGAGAGGGAGAGAGATGACTGAGGAGAGGGCCTGAGCCTTTGAGGTCACTTTGGAGAGGGTCTGAGCTTTTAGGCCACTTTGGAGGATTGGACATTAAATTCTTGAGAAAATGTACATAACACCCTGACTATAAAATAAAATAAAATAAAAATAAAAAAAAAGTATATTTTAAGGATGCATATGTTATATCTTATTGGATAAGATAAATTTTATTTGTCACTGGATATGGCGAGTAAAATAATATTTATTCTAAAATGAAGTGGGATATAGAATGTACATTTCTAAAAAGAGTGTACATCTAGCATCCCACATAAAAAAAAGTTTAGAATGTGATGGTCATGTTGCTCATGCCATATCTCCAACCAATCAAATTACACATCTAAAATTTATTTATTTTATTATTAATTATTTTTTAAAAAAATATTATATTTTTTATTTTAAAAAATATATATAATTGACTGTTATAAATGATATGATGTTACAACCATATAGTAAACTTTCTCCTCAACTTTATATACTAGTGAAGTCTCCGTTTGCTTCGGATATAAAAAAGAGAATAAACTTTTATTCACCCCTTTAAATCCAAACACTATCTATCTATAATCTATAATTTATAATTTATTTATAAATCTCCATAATGTTAATTTATTTATTAATCAACATGACATGCTCTTCTTAAGTTTTGCTTCTGGAATCTACATGTCAGATTCTTTTCCTCTCCTCTCTCCAATTGCTTCGCTTCACTTTCTTCAATCCGCTCTTTGTTCTCTCTGTGTCCGCTTACCTCCTCCACTGTGCATCCGCTTGCCTCCTCCACTGTGCGTCTGCTCGTCTTTCCTATAACATCACTACCTCTTGATTTACGTCTTATTAATTTATATTCTTTGCGTCTCATTAATTGTTACTCTCTCCGTAATCACAAACTGCCTCTTTGATTTTCCGCCTAATTAATTTTATATTATTTATGTCTCATTAATTTCTTAGGAACCCTTAGGTACCGTTTGGATATGGCTTATACCGGAATGAGTTATACCAGGTATAGGTATAAAGTAAGGAATAAACCTGGTTTAAATCTAAATTGTGTTTGGTTGGGAATGAGGCTTAAACCTGGTATAAGAAAATAGGTGTTTGGATTGGGGATGAAGAATAAGAGGTATAAAGTTGACTTTTTTGTTTAATGACGATGTGACCTTTACTTTTATGTATATTTTAAGTGGGAATAAAAAAAAATGTTAATTTTAAAATGTTAAGTAGGAGTAAAAATTTTAATTTATAAATTTATATAAATTTTAAAAAAATTATAAAAATATTGTATAAATTTTAAAATTAATAATTTTTAAAAATAAAATAAAATTTTTAAATTTATTAAAATATAAAATTAAAAAAAAATTAAAATTTATAAAATTTAAAATTTAAAATTTTAATATTTTTTATAATTTAAAATTTTTAATTAAAAAAAAACCCTGAAGCATAATTTTTTTATATAATTATATATAATTTTTAATATAATTAATTATTCTTTTTAATATATATAATTATATAAATAATATATATAATTATATATAATTTTTTTATATAATTAATTATTCTTTTTTTATATAAATAAATATATATGTATAATTATATATATTAAAATTTATAATTATATATAATTTTTTTAATGATTAAAATTTAATTTTAATTATATATTATATTTAATTAATTATTAATTTTTAGATTTATTAAAATATAAAATAAAAAAATTAAAATTTATAAAATTAAAATTTTAAAATTTAAATATTTATTAAAATTTTAACCGTTTGGGGATAAAGGGGGGATATCCCCCCTTTATCCCACATCCAAACGGTAGCTTAGTAGCATAGGTGTTGATAAAAAGGAGAAGAAGTTCGAGCTTGCGATGACCCAATCATGCATCAGGCAGAAGCAAAAGAGCCACGAGGTCGCAGTGCGCCTTTCCACCGTGACGCCGCTCTCGAAGTGTCACCTCGACCTCCTCAAGCTCGAACGCATCAAGGACTACATCCTCATGGAGGAAGAGTTCGTCGCCAATCACGAGCGCCTTCACCCTCACGAGGACAAGAGCGAATAGGATTGATCCAAGACGATCTCTGTGGATCGTCCATGAATGTCGGGAACCTCGAGGAGCTCATTGACGAGAACCACACTATCGTCTCCTTCTCCGTCGGTCCCGAGTGCTAAGTCAGCATCCTCTCCTTCATCGATAATAACCGACTTGAACCCAGATGTGCCATTCTAATGCACAACAAGAGTCAGTTTCCTGCTTCATATATGTGATCTAGGGTTTGCGACTTTGGTATATTTTGCCAAAGTCTTTCCCTCTCCCTATCCCTTTTCTCTCCGGTTGCTTCACTTTTCTCCAATCGCTTCTCTCTTAATTTGTTTGCTCCTTCATAGTGCGTCTGCTCATCTTTTCCGTAACATCATCGCCTCTTCGATTTCCCGCCTCGTTAATTTATACTCTCTATGTCTTATTAATTTATACTTTCTACGAGGCATTGTTGGAGGAGCCCATGGGCTCGGCGCCCTCGACAGCAGCATTATCTACTACGTCTGCTCCACTTTTAAGCACCACATGTACGCCACCCTCGCCCTCGTCGTCAACGTCGGGTGAGTCGAACTCATCAATGATGTGATTATGTCCGTGCTTATGTGAATTTGATTTTTCGCATATCCTAAAGGAGAATAAAGACATGAAGAATGTAGAATTCAAAATTCACCGAAAGAATTAAATATAGCGAGTCTTCTATAATATACATATTTTTTAACCTATAATTGACTAATGGAGCTTATAAGTTAGTGGTTTTGAAATATTAACAATATACTAGCATGGACTCTCAATATTCTTTTATGTGTAGGATGAAACTAAAGGCCTATAAAAGGGTTGCCATTTTTTATGAACTACAATTTAACCAAATTGGTTAAGCGGTTAAGCGGCGTTGCCGTATCAGAATGCAAAATTTATCTTTTGATAGTACTTAGTTGTAATATTATATTTTTAAATTTAAATATAAAAATTTATATATATTTTTTAAAAAAATGCATAGGTCCAGTATTTGTTACTACTGCTACTCGTATATTTTCAACGATCTTTTTTGTTTAAAAAAAGTTTATTATCTTTGTTGTTACTGCTATTTATTTTTGTGGTGCACAATCATCTTTGTTATCATCTTAAATTTTGTAAAGACCTCTTGTATTTGCTGATACTGCTATATTGGATTTACTGTTATTGATATTGTTTTCTACTGCAGCATTGATTTTTTTTATTTTTTATTTTTTTCCATTATTCTTCTTTTGATATGAACGATGTGGATTTTTTTTTTTTTCATAGATGCTGTAACCCTTTTTTCTTTTTTAGTTTTTCTTTTTTTAAATGATAGAACATGATGTTTTTAAATCAGTGTTATTTTCTTAATTACTATTGCTTATGAGTTTTTGCTATAGATGTTGTTTTTCTAAAAAACTAAATTTAAAATTTTTTTACGCTTAAAAACTCTTTTTTATTAATTTTTTTTTTATATAATTTTACGTTGACCCAAACAAACTCTAAGTATAATTATTGTTTCCTGATTATAAAAAATGACATGTATTAAAGTTTGCTTCACAATTTAGCATTTTTAGTTTTACTTTTTTCAATCTTTTTTTTTTTTTTTTTTTTTTTTTCTCTTCACCAACATTTGGCTTTTGGTGCTGGTCCTCATGGGCATCAATTCCTTTTGCTCAATTATTTGGATGGCACCATCTCCTTTTTCAGTTGATGCTTCAGAATTTTTCTTTTGTAGTATGAAACATTTTATATTGTTTTTAAACCACCTTATAAAAGTGGGTTTAATTTTGGATTCATTATGTTACTTAGATGCTCTCGCCATCTCTCCCTTTCTTAACAAAAAATTATAAAAAAACTCCTTATAAAATGCTTTTGTAGTTAAAAATTATGCAATGTTGGATATACAATAAAAATAAGTATATATCTTACATTTTATTTATCTAAAAATAAATTTTTTTATTCATAAATAATAAATAAAATTTATTTTAATTTTAAATAAATAAAATATAAAATATACACATCAACTAAAATGTATTTTTAAAAAATTAATGACAGGTTCTTTTCATCTAATCACTCCTTTCAATGTGGACCAATAACTTTACTTATATCCCTTTTAACATTCGTATAAATAAAATTAATAATTAATATTAAAGGAAGGCTCTCGAAAAAAAAAAGCTGAATTTTTTATAAAAAGTCCTTACAGAAATTTTGTCCCCTTTATATTATCAAGACCACTTCTGGAAACCTGCTGGTCCATTATTTATTTTGATCTAGGCTAAATTACAGAAAATCTTCCTCTAATATTCCGCTTTTCCACTTTATCCTTCTGTCATTTAAAAGTCAACAATCTGCCCACTCGTAATTTCAAAAATGTCTTTAGGGGGGTACGCCGTTAACGGAAATGGTAAATTGACGAAAATGCCCTCCTATTTTTTTTCTTTTCTTTTCCGAAGATTTTTTTTTTTTTTTTTTTTTTTTTTTAGGAATATTTTCCAAGGGTATTTTGGGTATAAGAAATTATATTTTCAAAAAAACTGACGGTCAACTGACGGCGGGGGGTTATTGTACAATTCGGTAATTACGAGGGGGCAGATTGTCGACTTTTAAATGACAGAAGGGTAAAGTGAAAAAGCGGAATATGATAGGAGGGTTTTCTGTAATTTAGCCTTTGATCTATTTACCCTAATTAAATGACTCTGTCAGAGTTTTACTATTAGTGATTTATTTTTAATTATTATACTAATATGATAACCCCCATTACAAATATTTATCAAAATTACCTAATAATTTTCTCCTAAATAAAAAACACGTACTCTATAGCGTTTTTTTCTTTGACAATGCGTTCTAAAATATTATAAAATATACATTTCATTAATTCAAAATAAAATTTATTTTATTAGCCATTTTGCCGTAACATGGATCGGGTGTATCATAAATATTTTTTATATTTTTCTATAAATAATTATTTATATATTTTTAAAAAATTTTAAATTTTTTTATTTAATTTATTTATAAAATTTATATTAAAAATATTTGCTTAACTTTTTAAGTTTTTTTAATATATTTCTAGCGTGAACCATAAAAGAATAATTATTATCTCTGTAAAATTATTATTTTATTATTTTAAATATATTATTTTATCGTCACTAATTTTTTTATTTATACAAATAAAAAAAATATTTTAATTTTTTCTCTTTCAAATATTTTTTTCTATCCTTATCAACTTTATTTTATTTTATTTTAAATTGGGAATAAAAAGATATAAATTTAATTCAAATTTAACTCGTGGTGATTTAAAGAGTATTAATTTTTTTTTGTTTGCATTAAAAGAAATATACAAAAAATATAATAAAAATAAAAATAAAAACATCAATTCCTATATAAATAATAATTATTATAATTATTTTAACCAATTATATATCAATTCGTATTTTTTGTACATTTATTTATTTATTTATTTATTATTTATGACATGATGTCGCATGACCGTTGAAAATAGCAAGGGAAACGTAGGAGAATGAAATAAAATATAATAATTGCGGGGGGGGGGGGCCAGGGAATCAATCGTTGCACGGACAAAAGAGACGTTGGAAATTAAAAAGAAAAAAAAAACAAAAAGAAAGTTCGAGAGTGGACAGGGTAAATAATAATTAATATATTTGTTTCAGTCGGATGAGGGGGACGAGTCATAACTAAAAGTAATAAATGGCCGATGTTACCGTAGCCCGTATCTTTCATTTACTGTTGATAATTAAAACATGTTTTCCAAAGAGGAATGATTCACATTTTCCTTCTTTTTATGGAAAGTAATAATTTTCAAATTCACCCGAGCCGAGCCGCGCTGAGCCGAGCCGAGCCGAGCCGAGCCGAGGTGGGTCGGGCCGGGCCGGGTCGAGTCGGGCCGAGCCCTCTATGCCTAACAATATGATAATCCCAAATTACACTAGTGGTTTTTCCCTTTTTTTTGTTTTAATAAAATAATAAAATTATGATCGGTTAATTTCTTTTCCAGCCAATTCCTTTTTGGCGAGAAATAATTAAGCCCAATTTGACAACAACAATTTGGTCCCTCGGTGCACAATCTCTTTTCCCCACGTGACTAAATCGTACAATTTAATGGCCTAAACGGGCTGAAACAATTCGACCCGGCCCATGAAGCCCACACTCACGGAAGCCACACAAAGAAAAACCCATCCCCATTCCAAGCCCATTAGAGCAACTCCTCTCTGTATAAAAGCTCTCGACTCATCGTCTTCCCCGGCGCTTCCCAACTCCTCCTCACTCCTCCCGCGAACCACTCTAGGGTTTCTCACCTCCGGAGAGTAGTAGTGACGGAAATCAGGGTTTCTCGAAGGGGGAACGATGCTCGCTCCGTTGCCTCGGCTCACGAACTCGCTCAGAGGCCACTACGACGTCGACCACGCGTACCTCCACCGCAAAACCTTGCTCCAAAGCCTCAAATCGCGAAGGTATCCATGATTATCCGCCTATCATCTTCTAAATTGGATTCATCAATCGAATCTTTTCATCTAGTGCTAGAATTTGATCCGTGGATCAGTGTTGTGTTTACTGGTTTTTTGCTTGTTTTAGATCGCACGATGATTCGGGGCTTGCTCGGAAGTTAGTATCTAATTGGGACGAAGGTAATGTTGCTACCTTTGGTTGTTTTATTTCATTCTAGTAGTTTCTGCTATTGTTCGTCGCGACAATTGGTAATTGTGTATGATGTATTCATTTCGATGCTCGATTAGTTTAAAAGTTGTTGATTTTCGGCTATGCTAGGTTGACTTGATTCTTTCTCATTGTATAGCTCGAGTAATATTATTTTTATGGAAGTTTGTGAAATGAAATCACTAGTCAGTATTTAGCTTTGTAGCTTCATGCTGTACTACTATACTGCAACTCTCTAGTGATTTTGTGTTCAAGCAGTGACCCACCATTGCTTATATACTGGTTCGTATATCACATATATAAAAGCTATACATTTGCAGGAAACTTTACATAGAGGTCATATCTGATGTAGTATTTGCTTGCCCGTCAACACTAGTTTGATGTTGGATTTTCTAAGCACGGTATTCTACTTCTCTCGTTGACAAGAAGTTATTGGTTGTTGGAGAGATTGATAACAATTACCATGATGAACCCACTTCCAGCTGGTTTCCCTGCTGAATTAGCTCAGGGGCCAGTTGGTTCATGCTTCCAATGAAGCTGGCTTGAGTGAAATGGTTCTTCTTGTGTGCTGGCCTGTGCATCGTGTGCGTTTGGCGTCTTAGTTTTTGTGGGTGTCTACTTGTATGTTTCCTTGTGCAGAGTCTTGTATAAGTGTCTGTGTGTGGGCACACATATTTGTGTATGTGCTCGTGCATGTAACTGTCTCTGTTCATGCCTGGGCATGTGTGTGTGTGTGCGTGCTTGCATCTGTACATGCGCATTTCTTTCTGTTGTGGGCACCTGCATGCAAGTGCATATTCATATGCATGTCCGTACGCTGCATGTGCATGTGCATCAGCTTTATTTGTGTGCTCATCCGTGTCCAATATAATCCAATTCATCTTTTCTCCTGTTAATGATTTTTTTTACTAATGAATTTCTCTTGCCGCAGCTTCGCCTGAAGTACGTCAAGCATATAAACAATATCTTGGTGCTGTGGTGGAGTTGATACACGGTGAGGTGATCTCAGAAGAATTCCGTGAAGTGGCTAAAACTGCATATGATCTTTTTAGTGGCCTTGACACGGAATGTGATGGTAATAAGAAAATTGCTCAGAAAAAGTAAGGCATCTCCTTAATTGATGTTGAAAATAAAATTTGGTGTTGTTGGTTTCTTGGTCTTTACCTTTTCAAGACTTTATTATTTCTTACTTGCCTTTGGTTATTTTACTAATCGAACTATATTATATGCAAGGATTTAAGTGCCGTGGCACGAGGTCGTGCCGAAAACTTGCCGGCACGGTACGGCACGGTGCATGCCGAGCCGTGCCGATGAGTGCCGGTCACAAAAAATACATACGTGCCGACACATAATGGCATGAAATATTTAATTTCTTAGTAACAAAATTTTTATGCTTATTATGTATCTTTATCAAATATTTTGAACTTTATTAAGAAAATTATTTAGTAATTTTAAGAAAAAAGGGTTTTGAACTGTGTCATCGGCACGGGAGCTGTATCGTGCCGGTATCTTGTTGGCACGGTACGGCACGGTAGATACGGCCCGTGCCGATGGATACTTAAATCCTTGATTATATGACATGATCATAGTACTTTTGTACAATATCTATGCTTGCTCATATGTTTTATTAGAAGCTGAAACTTTACAATCTAGTAATTTCTGTTTCATGGAACACATTTACCCTTTCTCATACGATAGCATTTGCTCAGGGATGAGCTGCAAAGGCTTGTAGGAGGCGGTATTCCTGACTTCAGTCTGCAGAAAGTTGCATTTTCAGCTCAGAGGCTCTTTTCTTTGCAACAAACAGCCCATGGCACTGTATCTTCCCAGGAAAGACTAATGGATGGATGTCAAGACAATTTTAGTGAATTTGGCGCAGACTTGCCCTTCAAAGCTCCTTTTCGTTTCCTTGTCGAGCCGATCGAAAATAGCTTATCCCTGCCTGATGGAAGTTATGCTGCCAGCACTTCTCATGCAGAGCATTATGACGGCAATATGGTGTCTGTATATCATCACACAACCAACAATAGCGGCACTGTCAATTTGAGGTGGTTGAAGGATGCATGCGACATGATCGTAAAAGGTGGTGGTTCACTGCTTTCTGGTGATGAACTCGCAATGGCCTTATCTAGAGTTCTCCTTTCAAGCAAAGCAGGCGATGAGGTGTTTTTGTATATTTATTTTTTGAGAATTTTTTGCTGTATTGCGTGTAGCAAATCCTGTGTTCACCTAATTCTAATTACTTCACAAAATTCTCATTATGAAGATAGCTGCTGATTTATTGGACCTTGTTGGTGATGGTGCCTTTGAAACAGTTCAAGATCTATTAGTGGTAAGGAACAGGAGCTACTCATTGAATCTTGTTTTCTTTTACATTTTCTCAAGGAATCTGATTGTTTTGTATTGGATTAAATTGTCATAGTCTTTGGGTTAAAGAAAGCTTCTTTGAATGGCAATCAAGGTATCCCGAGTTTGCCTGATGGGACTGTTGGATAATTGTATCATAAACAGCCGGCATATAATCGTGTTGTCTCCTGCTTTTTTTCACTGCTATTTTGACCTGGTCTACTTTTCCTTTTTTTTTTCCAGTCACCTGGAACTGTATGTAAACATAAGTAGGTTTAAGTTCTCTTCTTTGGAGAAAAATTGATGTACTGTTATGTTAAAAAAATCTTGAATTTGCTTCAGCTGTGTATCATAAATTTTGAAATTTCCTGCTAGCTACTGTGAGCAATTAAACTGGTATGATGTCAGACTGGTAAAGACTATATTCTGATATTCTTGCTGTTCTTTTCAAAGTTTGTAGTTAAGCAATCAAGCCTTGTCCAACTACTTTTGATTGGTATACAAACTTTCTTTTGCTTGTGAGATTAAGCTTTGTTGGGCTTTCAGGCAGATCTGTTTAGAGTGAAAACAAATCGCCTTTCAAAAAAAAGAAGAAGAGAGAGTGGAAAACAAATTGTTAAATCTGAAGTCGTTTTATGTCTTCCTCACTTTTACTATTCTTATGTGTTTCTCACTTTTTTTTGGCTCTTTAATCTTTTTGCATTTGTAGCACCGCAAGGAACTTGTTGATGCCATTCAGCATGGGTTGCTTATACGGAAATCAGAGAAAATTTCTTCTAGCAGTCAATCAAGGATGCCAAGTTATGGTACTCAGGTATACTGTGCGTTTTTCTTTATGTTTCACTACTATCCTATATGCTTGTTAATACAAAAATTATAATTCCTCCAGGTTACAGTACAAACAGAAACTGAACGCCAAATTGACAAACTTCGGCGCAAAGAGGAAAGACGTAATAAACGTGGGGTAGAGTATGGAAGTATGGATGACTTTGCTGCTGACAGTTTTTCTTCACTTCTTCTGGCAAGTGAGAGAAAACAACCTTTTGATGATCTGATTGGGACTGGAGAAGGTTCCAATTCTGCATTAGTAAGTGCTCTTCCTCAAGGAACAACAAAGAAACATGCAAAAGGTTATGAAGAAGTCATAATTCCACCCACTCCAACTGCTGCAATGAAACCAGATGAGAAGCTGGTACTTTTTATTTCAAACTTATATATGTTTTTTCCTAGAGATATTTTTGATTGGTTTGTAAATTTAAATTTGACTATGCTTACTTTAGCTTTTGAGGTTATATTGAGTTAAAATTGGTGACCCAGACAAACTATTCTGAAAATGTTTTGTTGGATAATCCATAGAAACAGATATGAAGTACAAATTTATTTACAAGAACATTTCTACTTATTGTTTATTCTTTTGATTTTCTTTGTGCTTAAGCTGCAAAAGTATGAAAATAAGTTGGTCTGCATGTGGCAATAACTATTTTGATCATTTTTTTGTTATCACTGCTACTTGAAAACTTAAGCAATTGCACTATGTGACTAACTGAAACTTTTGCTTGCTGCATTTCTAGATTGAGATTAGAGAACTGGACGACTTTGCTCAGGCTGCTTTCCGAGGATACAAGTCACTCAACCGCATTCAGAGTCGTATATTCCAATCAACTTATCACACAAATGAGAATATTCTGGTAACTAATTTCCAAATCTTGTTCTCAAAAATTATTTGTTTTTGTTTCCTTTTTATTGGGCTTATAAGGAAGAAATTTGGTGACTCATTGTCATATCGATTTTCAATAAACTTTCAGGTTTGTGCACCAACTGGTGCTGGCAAGACAAACATCGCTATGATTGCTGTTCTTCATGAGGTAGATATTTGCAAAAGAATTTTGGTATTCCCTGTGTTAAATTTTCATTTTGTTAGCAAGTAGATTACTTTATTCCTCTCAAGGCTTTTCAAGAATTGCTGGTATGTATATTCATCTCATCATCTAGATCCAGCACTTCCTCATTATAGTGACAGGGTATCTGTTGCAGATTAAACAACACTTCAGGGATGGTATTTTGCACAAGGACGAGTTTAAAATAGTGTATGTTGCTCCTATGAAGGTACTTTTGTCTACATTCTGTGCTGATAGTGCTAATTGGCACGTCCATCATATTCTTATAAACATGTTCTATAGGCCTTGGCAGCAGAAGTGACATCAACCTTCGGCCATCGCCTTTCTCCGTTAAATATCGCTGTGAGGGAACTTACAGGGGACATGCAACTGTCCAGGAATGAGCTTGAAGAAACCCAGGTTAGTGCTTCTTGTTTTGTTTGAATATGGTGCATGCAGTTGGGTTAAATAATTTTCCTCCTCGTGTGCTACTCAGATGATAGTGACTACTCCTGAAAAATGGGACGTCATAACTCGCAAAAGCAGTGACATGTCATTGTCAATGCTGGTTAAACTTCTAATCATTGATGAAGTACACCTGCTAAATGATGACAGAGGCCCGGTAATAGAGGCATTAGTTGCTCGAACCCTCCGACAAGTAAGTTCTTGTTTTAACTTGAGCTGTATGACATCGCATGAGATGAGACTACCGATAAATCTCAAGTTTGTGCTATGTTTAGATTATGTCTCTTCTATCTGCAAATTAAAATCTTTCCTGGGTAGCTTAGAGTTCTATTTTGATGACTGACTTTGGCTAGGTAATAGAACTCTTTTATCCGAAGTGCTTTAGGCATTGCCTAGCTTAAGCTTATTGTCATTGTGATTCCCTTTCAAGGAGAGTCCATTCCTTATGCATTTGCCTATCTCTGCATATAGTCAATATGTTGTTACTGCTTGCTGCTTGCATAGTGAAACTTTTTTTCTAATTATTACCGCTGAAGTGGGCATTCATAGGTTCCTACTTGTACTTCATCTATATTTTTTGTTACTTTTCCTGCATTAAGGAGAACCAATTCCTGATATTACATACATATGTTATTTATACATATCCAAATTTCTGAAGTTCCTCCTTAGTTGACAAATTTCTTTCCCAGCTCTCCTTTTGGTTTTATGGAAGGAAACATTACATGTTTGTCATATTATTGTACCATTACTATAAAATGTGGCAAATGCTATTTTACTCTAGCTGGTTTTGGAATGTTGCCAATTACAACTGCCTGTGTGACTTTACCCTGCTAATTTGTCTTCTTAAATAGTATGACCATTTTGTTAAGCTTTTATATGTTACTGCTGTGCTCTATAAACTCGATTATGAATTTTGACAGGTGGAGTCAACTCAATCGATGATCCGCATTGTAGGCCTATCCGCAACACTGCCTAATTATTTAGAGGTATATCAGTCGTGTCCAAAGTCTCTGAGTACTATCTTAAATTGTCAAGCAGTTTATGTATCATTCTATTTTTTAATGACCAGGTTGCACAATTCTTGCGGGTTAATCCAGAAAGCGGGTTGTTCTTTTTTGACTCCAGTTACCGCCCAGTTCCCCTAGCTCAACAATACATTGGAATAAGCGAAAAGGACTATAGCAAAAAACTTGAACTGTTTAACAGATTATGCTATGAGAAGGTCTTTTCTGGTAACCAGAGATGATGCTTTGCTATGCTGTATGTTAATGCCTTATGTTTCAATGGATGCACCATGGACAATTTTTCAGGTTTTAGATTCACTTAAGCAAGGGCATCAAGCAATGGTTTTTGTTCATTCACGCAAAGACACAGGGAAAACTGCTAGAACACTGGTAATTGTTTTTCTCCCCAGTTATTTCAGGAGTTTAATAGTGGTCAATAATCTGATTTCACTGACATGTGCAATACTTACTCTTTTTTTTGGCTAAATATGTACCTAAACAAAATGCAATTAGCATAATTATTAATGCTCTAGCCTTCTCTTTTCTCTGGGCTGATTTCATGCCAGTTTGAGCTGAGATATTGGTTATTAAAATCTGAGTTGAATCAACTTGAGTCGACATTAATTAATGCTGTTCATTTGTGGTATGGTTCCTTTGGAACAATTTTGTATCTGGCTCTTTGATTTTGTTTCGCATTGATGCTAAAATGGAGCATGGAGATGAAGAAAGAAAGCTGATTGGTTGGCATAACAAATTTGCTTAGTAATGTTTCGCTATTTTTTGCTAAGTGGCGGCATATGTAAAAGAAGTGGATTTATGAAATACACCTCCAAAAACACCTCTGTTTAGATATAAGCATTACAATATCCTTTCAGCTTTATTTGATTTGTCTCTATCCTGTTGATGCAGATTGAGACAGCCGCAAGACAAGGAGAACTGGAACTATTTTTGAATGATAAGCATCCTCAGTATTCTTTGATTAAGGTATATAAATCAGTTGCTATACTTGTAACTTTTATCTAAATTTTGATCATCAACTTGTCCTTGTCATATCAGAAAGATGTCAACAAGTCCAGAAACCGAGAACTTGTCGAGTTCTTTGAATCTGGGTTTGGCATTCATCATGCTGGGATGCTGAGATCTGATAGAGGCTTGACCGAACGCTTATTTTCTGATGGTCTGCTGAAAGTAAGGTCAATCATTACATACAGTATTCTACTGGATTTGTGCCATTTCCTTGTATGTAGCCAATAGCTATTAGTTACCGTTGTGATGAATCTGAAACTCTTTTGATTTAGGTTCTTGTATGTACTGCAACATTGGCTTGGGGAGTGAATTTACCTGCTCATACAGTTGTCATCAAGGTTTGTTGGGTCAATTAAAGTTAACTTTTTTTTGTTTATCTGACATCTATCATAGTAATTTCTGGCTGCATGAGCATGTTAATTACAGAGCCGTCCTGTATAATTTTTAATATTCCTTGTGCAGATTACACTGTTGAGTCTTTGGTGTGCGGACCAACTAGTTGCTTTTTGGATTTAATCTTTTCTGAATGCCATAAATTCTGTTCTGTATTATGTGTTTTCAAACATACTAATCTCTCATGTGGTTTCAAACATACTAATCTCCCATGCTTGTTCATTTTTACATGTGTTAGCTAATTGTGTACGTGCACTTCTTCAGGGTACACAACTATATGATCCTAAGGCTGGTGGTTGGCGGGACTTGGGCATGCTTGATGTGATGCAGGTATATTTTGGGACTCAAAATTGCTCATTGATTTCAGCGAGTAATTACTTTATAAGCAAAAGTTTCACGCTAATTACTTTTCTGCCTTTGAAATTAGATTTTTGGACGTGCTGGGCGGCCACAGTTTGATAAAAGTGGTGAAGGCATTATAATCACAACTCATGACAAGTTGGCTTATTACTTAAGATTGCTAACAAGTCAACTTCCAATAGAGAGCCAGGTGAATACTTGTCTTACTGCCAGCCGTACTTATTAAATGAGACCAGTGGTGAATGCATTGTAGACTTGTAGTCCTTTCTCATCCTTCATTCTCTCCAAAATTATGATGTTAGACCAACATCTTAAGGACTCAGCCAAATTTGAAATCCCACCCAGTGTTCCTCTACTTTTCTGCATGATTTGGAAAATTTGCACTTTTAACATCATTTGTCAGTCATTTTAATATTACTGTTTGGTATTACATAGCATCACTTTAATAGTACTGTTTGGTATTATAGCATACTCTATCTTATCTTTTTCCTTTACACATCTCAAACTTTAATTGCTGTCTTATAAACTTTTGACACTCTTGGATACAACTCGTAGACCCGTACTTTGTGTGGTAATATTTATGTAATATAGTAGGGACTGATAATGTTCTTTGTTCAAACCTCATTTGTTTATACTTTATAGTTGAAGTGCTCTGTTAGGTCCGTAAGAAATGGTTGTATGCCTGGTCATCTAGAGTCTGTTTCTTATTTAAGTTTGCATGTTTTTTCAGGTGTCTGTGCTGCCATTTTTTTCTTTTGTTCTACGTTATTGTGACGACCATAAAGAAAGGAATTACCCTTTTTAGCTCTTTGATTCTCTGACATCAGTTAACACTTCCTGACTTGCATTAATTAAATACTGCATTAAAGTTGTCTCTACGATCTCAAGTTCTTTGATATTTCTGGACTGTTTTAGGATATATCTTTCTTGATGTGCTTCTTATTTGTTCGTGTGCAGTTTATTGGCTCTCTTAAAGATAATTTGAATGCTGAGGTGGCATTAGGCACGGTAACTAATGTAAAGGAAGCTTGTGCTTGGCTTGGATATTCATATTTATTTATAAGGATGAAGACCAATCCGTTGGTGTATGGGATAGCATGGGAAGAGGTACTATTTGTATAGCAACATTTAGCCTATTTGTTGATCACTACTTTTATGGCAGCTTCGCATGGAAGGCATGCATGAATGAACTTTAGGAGACATGTATATGCATGAAAAGTAAGGAATGGTTGTTTTCATACTATCTTGCATCCTTAGTGAGCTGTGACAGGGCATTTGGTTATACTTACGAGAAATCCTCTTTATTTTATTCTTGGATGAAGTACTAGTGAAAAAGGTTTTTATATGATCTTGCCTGAAACTTAGGCAAAAGAAGTAAAACAAAAGAATTTGAAATTGTACTGCTGTCCTTTTTAGGTTCTACCTTTTTCCTCAAAAAAGGCTTTTTTAGTGGTTTCATTTGTATGTCAGCTATGAATCTCTTTATATTCCACAGGAACAGCAGGATATGAAAAGTTCTTGTGGTTGTTGTTTTCTTTATTTTCCCCTGCCCCGCCACCCCCAATCCCCTCCTCTCCTTTTCCTGAGACACTCTGCTGTACCATCCTCGGTGACCATGAAATTTAGCCTCCAGAATATTTGAAAATTGTCCTATATAGTGAGTTCTGCTTTCTTTGTTCTTCATTGTTTTCCCTTATTAAAAGTTGTTAATCCTATTGTTGTCTTCCAATCCTAGGGAAAGTTTCTCTATTTTGTCATTTTAAGAATGAGCTTTCAGGAGTTTCAATTTTTTTTTGGCTTGCTGTTTCCTACCATTCAAGGTTTCTGTATCCTGCTGCGTGACCACTTTCTTTACAAAGGAGATCCATCATGTCTATATTTTAAATATCTGCTTATATTGTTGATTTAACTTATCAAGATAATTGAGATATCATTGCCTTTTCTTATGGATTTTCAGGTCATTGGAGATCCTTCTTTGATTTCCAAACAAAGGTCTCTTATAATTGATGCTGCGCGTGCCCTTGACAAGGCAAAAATGATGCGTTATGATGAGAAAAGTGGCAACTTTTACTGCACAGAGCTTGGTCGTATTGCAAGTCATTTTTACCTTCAGTATACTAGTGTAGAGACCTACAATGAGATGCTTAGGCGCCACATGAGTGAGAGTGAAGTAAGCAAGTCTATTTTCTTGTGCTTGATAGTGAATGCTTACTTTTCACGTTCTATTTGCTAAATTGTGTTCTGCATAATGGTTCAGGTGATCAACATGGTGGCCCACTCTTCTGAATTTGAAAACATTATGATTAGAGAAGAAGAACAAGATGAACTAGAAAATTTGTCCAAAAGGTTGTGCCCATTAGAAGTTAAGGGTGGGCCAACTGACAAGCATGGGAAAATCTCAATCCTCATTCAGGTTCTTTGCCTTATGAATTTCTTTACCATCATTATTTCTCTGAATTAGAGTGAAGCTAAATTATTTGTAAGTGTTCTGGCTTAATCTTTCTTTCCAGGTGCACATTTCCCGCGGATCAATAGAAAGCTTCTCCTTAATTTCTGATGCTTCATATATCAGTGCAAGCTTGGCTCGTATTATGCGTGCTTTATTTGAAATTTGCTTGCGTAGAGGGTGGTGCGAGATGACATCATTATTCTTGGAATATTGCAAGGCTGTGGATCGGCAAATTTGGCCTCACCTGCATCCTCTTAGGCAGTTTGACAGGGACTTTTCAGCAGAGGTTTATCGAGAACTTTCGCCCATTCTTCTTTATGTTGCTATTATGCTTTATAGAACTGATTTTGATATATCATGGATGTAACTTCAGATACTGAGAAAACTTGAAGAAAGAGGTGCTGATTTGGATCGCCTCTTTGAGATGGAGGAGAAAGACATTGGTGCTTTGATTCGTTATGTGCCTGGTGGAAAGGTATTGTTTCTAGTTTAACAACATTGATAGTTCAAATGTTCTCATTGTACTACAGCCAATTTTAGCTAATGACTTTCTTTATCTTCTTCTGGAAGTTGGTTAAGCAACATCTAGGATACTTCCCACGTATCCACTTGTCTGCTACTGTTAGCCCAATTACCAGGACTGTTCTGAAGGTATGTTTGGGTTCTCTAGATATTCTTCTCAAAGGTTGAGTTAATCTACGGCATTATCATTCAAGGTTAGTTTGTCATCAACTGACATCCGGACTTCGTGTAATTCCGAAATTTAGGTGGATCTAGTTATAACTCCTGAATTTGTTTGGAAGGATCGCTTTCATGGAACATCTCAACGTTGGTGGATTCTTGTTGAGGTGCGAATATGAGTTCAATTGTGTTTATCATTTTTAAAGTGTTACAATGACAGCCATCTAGATCTTTTAAGATGATATATTGTTAAACTTGAAATAGTTACTCCATCCTTTATTTTTTCTAGTTGACAAGAACACATCGAAGGAAAACCAAAAAAGTTGTTTCCATCTAGGATCAATTATCATAGTTCTTTTTACAGGATAAATAAAATGTTATGCCCAAATAAGTTGTAGAAACTCATTTGTCTCATTATAGTAGAACTTAAATTAGGGATGTGTATGTGACGGTACGGCACGGTGCGTGCCGAGCCGTGCCGATGAGTGCCGGTCACAAAAAATACATGCGTGCCGACACATAATGGCATGAAATATTTATTTTCTTTAGCAATAAATTTTTTTAATTACTTATTATGTATTTTAATCAAATATTTTGAACTTTATTGAGAAAATTACTTAGTAAATTTAAGAAAAAAGGGTTTTGAACTAGACTAAATGCCCCAAGTTGCCTTATTGAAAAAAAATATTTCCAATCTAACCTTTTTTTAAAAAATTTCCCAATCTAGCCTCATTTGTATAGATTAGAGAAAAAATAATTAAGAGTATTTATATTTTACTTAAGAAAAAAAATATTTTTTTTTTCTCTCCTTCACCTACTTTCTCTCTCTTTCTCTCTCTCCTCCCCACAGGCACACACACACACACACACTCTCTCTCTCTCTCTCCCCCCGCCCCCTCCCCCAACTCTCTCTCTCTCTCTCTCTCTCTACATCCGTGCCCTCTCTCTATCTCCTACCCACCAATAATATAAAATTATTGTATATTATTGGTGGGTAGGAGAGAGAGAGAGCGGACAGATGGAGAGAGAGAGAGAGAGAGTGCTGGGGGAGGGGGCGGGGGGAGAGAGAGAGAGAGTGCTGGGGGAGGGGGGCGGGGGGAGGAGAGAGAGAGTGGGTGAAGGAGAGAAAAAAAAAATATATTTTTTTCTTAAGTAAAATATAAATACTCTTAATTATTATTTTTTCTCTAATCTATACAAATAAGGCTAGATTGAAATTTTTTTGAAAAGAAGGCTAGATTGAGAATATTTTTCTTCAATAAGGCTACTTGGGGCATTTAGTCTTTGAACTGTACCATCGGTACGAAGGCTGTATTGTGCCGGTATCTTGTTGGCACGGTACGGCACGATGGATACGGCCCGTGCCGATAGATACTTAAATTCTTGGTATGTGTATTGTGAATCAAGATATTTGTGCATGCAGTTTTTGCCTTTCAATTTTTCCCTTGTTTTGTGCAGGATTCTGAAAATGACCACATTTACCATTCTGAGCTCTTCACATTGACCAAAAAGATGGCTAGAGCGGAATCTCAGAAAATTTCTTTTACTGTTCCAATATTTGAACCACATCCACCACAGTACTACATTCGTGCTATTTCTGATTCCTGGTTACAAGCAGAGGCACTTTTTATTGTCACTTTTCATAATCTTACCTTGCCTGAGGTGAAAATGTCTTTAGTCTTCTACTGCAGTCTTTTATAATTTCATGATTTTAGTTATGTACTAAATGCTTCTATGTTCAGACACAAATATCGCACACTGAACTTCTAGATTTAAAGCCTCTTCCTGTTAGTGCTCTTGGCAATGAAGCTTATGAAGCTCTTTATAAATTTTCACATTTCAATCCTATTCAAACACAGGTCTGAGTGCCCCACTTCATTCTCTCATTTTCCCTGTTTCTCTTTTAGTAAATCTGCTTCTCCTTGTTGCTGCATATTGAACTTTCTTTCCTATTTTTTTTTTTTGTTTTTTGTTTTTTGGCAGGCTTTTCATGTCCTTTATCATACAGACAACAACGTTCTCCTAGGAGCTCCCACAGGAAGTGGGAAAACTATATCTGCTGAATTAGCAATGCTTCATCTTTTCAGCACACAACCTGACATGAAGGTTTGCTTAATGTAGTTGAGTTAATAAGGCCATTATTATCAGTATTGTTGAACTATGTTAAGCCCTACTCTTCAGGTAGTTTACATTGCCCCTTTAAAGGCTATTGTTCGAGAAAGAATGATAGATTGGAAAAAGCGGCTTGTCTCTCAGCTTGGGAAGAAAATGGTATTATCAGTTCACATCTTTCTTCTAAAGAAGATATTAAGAAGACATTAATGAAGCTAGAGTAATTCTTTATCAGGTTGAGATGACTGGTGATTTTACTCCTGATCTTGTGGCACTGCTTTCAGCTGACATCATAATTTCTACTCCTGAAAAATGGGATGGTATCAGTCGGAGCTGGCATAGTCGGAGCTATGTGATGAAGGTGAGAACTTTTTTTTCCGAATTAATACACATTAACATTTTTTGGGTTACTTGTAACATCTTTAGCTTATTAACAGGTTGGACTCATGATACTGGATGAGATACATCTTTTAGGGGCTGATCGCGGACCCATTCTTGAGGTATTTTTTTAGGCACCTGATTGTTTTTTCAATATTATACAAACTCATATACTCTTAAGCATGGTTGACTTTTGAAATTTCATTGCTGTCGAATTAATGTTTATATTATGTTTTCCCAACACAACGGTTAACACCATCTATTCTGTAGATAGAAGAAGAAAAATTTGAAGTTCAGTACAAGATATGCTTTTATTATATTATCTTTCCTTTTTTTGCGTGTTGGAGGGTCTGCGGGTTGAGGGTTGTGTAGATGAAAGAAGTGATCATAACGTCTAAAGCAAGGAACTAAGTGCCGCCCCTTGCCCCTCCAATAGGGGGGGGGGGGCGGCCTGGTCTTGGCGAAACCCATTGGGTATCTATCTCCCGAGACAGGGCGATACCCAATGAGTATCGCCCGTGCCGTGCCTAGCGGAACAGGCTCTTTTTTTTTTTTTTTTAATCACATGATTGTATAGTAAAAAATTGTACCGTACAACTATTTAACCTTACAACTTTTTTGATTTTTTTCTCTTTCCACATTATGTTTTGTTTTTTTTTTTTTTTTTGTTTTTTATTTTTTTCCTTTCTCTTTAAACACATGGTAAGTAAAAAATGTTATAATTTAAGTTTTTATTTAGAATTTTTGAATATTTCATAATTATAAAGCTATTTTTTAAAAGAAATTTAAAATTAGTCATTTTTTACTTATAATTTATAAATAGTTGAAAATTAAATGGATCAATAAATGGATCTTGAAAAGTTTTGGGAAAATATATAATGTTTTCTAATTTTATATTTTATAATTTTTAAAATTCAAAAAAATGATAAAATCAAAATAATTTTCAAAATTGATATATATAATTTTCTCATCATGTTGTTCTTTTCTTATTATTTTGAATCAGGGAATAAAGTGCCACCCTGTGCCGAGCGGCACGTACCGTGCCCCCAATATGGGGTCACAGTACAAGGGGGGTGCCAAGGCACCCCCCGTGTCATGCCGTCCCCCCTTCCATTTTTTTTTTTTTGTTTATTTTTGTGCAAATCCTTCGCTCTCTCTCTTTCTCTCTCACACACACACAATTAGTTTTGATTTTTTTGTTACGATTGTTTTTTTTTCTCTCTCTCACAGTTAGTTTTGATTTTTTTTTTTTTTGTGATTGTTTTTTTTTTTGGGTGGGATTTTGTACCTCATCTGTTGTTGTTTTTTTTTTGGTAGGTCCTTATGTCTCCCATCCTGTTTTTTTTTGGGGATTGGCCTTTATATTTCCTATGTGATTTTTTTTCTTTTAAATATTTTTAATTTGTATTTTTTTTTAAAGAAATATAAAATTAGGTAATTTTTTTATTTGTATTTTATAAAAAGTTGAAAATAAATATAATTGATTTAATTATTATATAGTCAATATTTTAATTATTTTACGTAGATCTAGTATTTTATATGTGATTTGCGATAAAAATATTTTTAACTTTGAAAATTCTATTTTTGAATTTAAAAGATTGAAAATATTGATAAAATTAAAAGATAAATTAAATCAATTAATACTTAGGTTTTTTTAATTTATTTGTCATATAATTTATTGCTAAGTTTTTATGAATAGATCTAATATTTTTTTAAAAATATTTTAATAAAAATATTTTCCTTCAGATATTTTATAAATAGTTTTAAAAAATTTAAATGAAAAAAAATTATCAAAGCAATTACGGTCCTATTATGGTTAATCTAAATATCTGGCGGTCTCTCGTCAAATCAATATGCAGCAATCTTGCAAATATACATTAAAATTTTGAGAAAAAATATTTCTCTAATTTTGTATATTATATTTTTTAAAAAATTTCAAGAAAAAAAAGATAAAATCAAACAAATTTTAAAAGTTAATCAATTCTCACAATTTTTCTAAAAATTTTGAAAAAAATATTTTTCTTCAATTTAAAAAAAGTAAAAATAAAAAGAAATTATTGGCATAATTGTGATTCTATTTTGGTCGCTCTAGTCATCATATGATCCCTCATCGAATCAATATATGAATTTTAAAAAATTTTGAGAAAAAAATATAACTTTCTATGAATTAATATTTTATAATTTTTTAACTTTTGAAAAATTTTATAAAATCAAAAAAAATTTCAAGTTGATAAATATGATTTTCTCATCATGTTGTTCTTTTTCTAACTTTCTTGAATGAATTTTACTTGTGAATTTTATTATTATATTTTAATTTGTATTCTCTATGAGATATAATTTTTTTATATTTAAAAAAGCTTACTTCTATAATAATTGATGAGTATAGTAAGCTATATATAATCAATATTTATAATTATTTAACTAAACCTTTCAAAATAACACTATAAAAGTTTATTGGGAACAAAAAAATTTTAAAAAAAACGTGCCGGAGCGTGCCAGTGGGAGGCCATGCGTATCATCGGCACGCAAGCGTGCAACGTGTCGGCACGCAAGCGTGCCTGTGCCGTACCGTGCCAGGCGGACAACGGCACGTCCCGTGCCACGACACTTTATTCTTTGTTTTGAATGAATTTTAGGATAGTTATTTTTATGTAAAAAAATTGTGTAGATCATAATGCCACCTAAGAAAATAGAAGAAAGCTATATATAGCCAATATTCATAAATTTGTGACTAAACATTTCAAAGCAATATTATAAGAGCTTATTAGGAATAAAAAAAAAAAAAAATCGTACCAGAGTGTGCCACTGGGAGGTCATGCGTATTCATCGGCACGCAAGCGTGCCACGTGTCGGCACGGAAGTGTGCCCGTACCGTGCCGTGCCAAGCGGAGAGCGGCACGTCCTCGTGCCACGGCACTTAATTCCTTGGTCTAAAGTCTCTAAAGACTGTAAACATACATCCATTGTAATGATATATATTGTGGTTCTTGTACAATAAAGAAAATTAAAAAAATTACTTACTGATCGAGGAAAGTAGAAACCGAACATGAAACTACATAACTGTCAGCGATGAAAGTTATGTGAGAATAGATTGTTCAAACTTGTCAGAACTCAGAAGCACCACGTAGGTGCCTATATTGCCTAGGCTTTTTATTCAATTGGACTGCCAATGGGCCATCTGATTAGGCAATTTTGAGTGGCTTAGGTAACTGCCTAGATTTTCTAAAAAGGTAGTATTTTCTGAATCTTTTACAATTGCTTTTCCTTTTTTCGTGATACAGAACCCATAAGGTCTAACATAACATCAGATGATGCGATATGAAATCATTTTATCTACAATATTTTCAAATTTGAACTGGTTATGTTAGCATGTAAATCTCACGTTATTTGTCTTGTAGTTAGTGAAGTCATGGATAGGTGGTTAAATACATAAAGCCATCTAAACATATAGATTAACATTTTACATTTGTGTAGCAATGGGCAAACCTTTTTTTGTCCCTTCCATCATTTGTTTGCATGAAATACTCATTTTTTATTGAATGCTGATTTATCATCTAAAAGGGTCTCCCTACTTTCTGTATAAATTACACAGCTGCTACTTTGGAGGAACAACACACTCTGATCTCCAACTTTTTTCGTACTAAAGTGATTTGACTTCGGAATCAGATATATTTATTTAATTCTAGCTCTATATCTTAGTTAATCCTAGTGGGGCCAATCACTTTGATAATTTGACTTCTCTCTCTCTCTCTCTCTCTCTCTCTCTCTCTCTCCTGGTGACATTTCGGTTTCTTGATGTAGTTTTAATTTGTTTGTCTTATGCCATACTATACATGTTTGCCAATTTTAACTCGATTACCGTTGAGTTTCAGGTTATTGTATCTAGGATGAGATACATATCGTCGCAAACAGAACGAGCAATACGTTTTGTAGGTCTATCAACAGCATTAGCTAATGCTCGGTAAATTTGTAACTGGACATATTCTTCTTTACTTATTATCCTAGCATCAGATTGAATGTTTCTTATATCTTTCATGCATTTTCTTCATGCGAGACTGCATATCTAATTCATGGTTTAAGATTCTGTTATAAATCTTTTGTTCTTTAGCAACTGTTCTGTAGATGTGCCATCACATGCTGTCATTGAATGTGAAAATGCTATTGAATATATAAACTCTTTCCATAATGAAATGTCACATTAGGAATCTAAGATATCTTGTTGCCGAGATAAAGTTCTGCCTCATTTTATTATTTATATTCACTGTTGAAGCACTGCACTATGCCGATGCCCCTCGCATTCATGCCTTCAAAGCACTTGCTAAGCATCTTCTATTGGGACGAAAAGTTGTTGCTAGTAGCATAGTCATTGACCGTAGTTTTTGGCTATTATGAATTTACTCAACTTTTATCAGGAGATTATTTTATGTATAATCTGGTTACCTTTATTCTTAAGCCTAACGGTGTAAAAAAGGAAAATGGTAAATAGACACTAAAATTAAACAAGCTATCAAGAAAGTGATACGCGAATCTAAAATGCTTATTCAAATCTACTTGGAAGCATGAATTTCATGATTTGTAACATTCCTTGATTGCTCTGCATTCCTATTTGAGATGGCAAGGCTGTCAACATGCAACTAGGATTGGGATGCCAGAAGGGGCTTCTTGAGAAGTGGTGAAGATATCCTTGATTCCCCTACTCGTAGGCAATTGGGCATCATATATCACCACGGGATGGGAGTTTCTCATAACAGGCATCTGCCTTGCAAAGTGAATGGAATAATGTTTCTGCTTTCCTGTATGCCATGGTTATCTAGAAAAATTACCTGAACAATCAATTTAATGCAGAATTTGAGATCATTAATTCTCTTGAACTTTGCTAGATATGCAAGACGAGAACCTTTAGCTTAGAGTGCTGTAGTTTGAACAATATTATCCTTGAATTTTTCTCACGAAGCTAACTCCAGCCTTATGTAAGCATGCATATTGTGAGATGTCTTTTCTCCTGATCTCTTCAGTGACTTGGCTGACTGGTTGGGTGTTGGAGACATTGGTCTATTCAATTTCAAGCCTAGTGTGAGACCTGTTCCTCTTGAAGTTCACATCCAGGTCATATATCCATTTTCATGTTGTTTTTTTATTTTTATAATTGATTGATTGATTTTATATTGGTCACTAATAGAATCTAATGCATGCTAGACTTGCTTGATTTGATGCATTTATCAGACAATTGTGTGGAAGTGCTATTAGGACCTTTTTTCTTTTTTCTTTTTTCTTTTGGTTCTTCCTTTCATACTTTGCTCGTCTTACATTTTCTATATTTATGTTATTGAGATTCTAATGTGTAAGGATTACTATACATGCTGTGCATCATATGAGTAAATGCATTTGTCTGCTAGTCAGCCTGATTTTGGTCTATATTTGCTGTAGGAGATAGCTAAAATTTTGTTATAGATTAATTATTCCTTCTGGTTTGCAAGGATGCAGTATAAAAATTGAGGATTCGTGTAGCAACCTATTTGTGTCATTTAGGCTGATTTCAGTTGATTATCTTGAATTTAGTTGACAGTTTGCAGATTTTGTATTGTGTAGGATATCTTACTTCCACTTTCTTTTAACACTTGTTTTTGTCTAGTTTTTTCAGCTTTAGTTGACATGAATGCTGGCTTTTCATGGTGTATATCCTCATTGTTTAATTTGAAACCTGAAAAAGTTTGGTTATGATTATTGTCTTTAAAATTTATCTCTTGCCTCTTGAATTTACACCTGCATATTTAACAGGGTTATCCAGGGAAATTTTATTGCCCAAGAATGAATAGTATGAACAAACCAGCATATGCTGCTATTTGTACCCATTCACCTGCAAAACCAGTTCTTATTTTTGTTTCATCTCGCCGTCAAACGAGGCTTACTGCACTTGATCTAATTCAGGTGGGATATTGCATAATGTCTTGACCACAAAGTGAAATCGTAGCATTGTTAGTGGCTCTTATCAGTTTTAATTGCATCACAGCTTGCTGCATCAGATGAAAATCCAAGACAATTCCTGAATATGCCAGAAAGTTCATTGGAGATGGTCCTTTCACAAGTCACTGATAATAATTTGAGGCATACTCTACAATTTGGAATTGGGCTGCACCATGCAGGATTAAATGACAGAGATAGATCATTGGTTGAGGAACTCTTTTCCAATAACAAGATCCAGGTTCTTGTTTCCTATTTAGATAATGGGGCTTATACATTAATATATCCCTGTATAATCATCTTTTGGCATATATAGCCCTGTAGAATCTGAATTTTCATCATTTCCATCTAAAGTGTGGTTTTATAACAAAAATACCGTTATCATAAGCTGGGATCATCCAATTCATGCAAAGCTGGCTTTGTACTAGAGAAAATATTTCTAAAGAAGATTATTATTGTGAATGCAGAGTCTTATACATAAGGAATTAAGTTTTTTAAGGGCATAGATGAAAAGTTGATAAATTTGCAGCGTTGTGTAAGTATTTAACAAACACTCGAATTATTCATTCTCTTTCATTTACTATTTCCTAATTCATCTAATGAAAAATTCAAAGTAGGTTCACATCTTTAATAATCTTCTTTTAACTAATATATTTTGACAGATATTGGTATGCACTAGCACATTGGCATGGGGTGTAAATCTTCCAGCTCATCTGGTTATCATTAAGGTGAGATAATGCCCGTTCCTTCATATGCATCAGTTGATGCTTGCCCTTATACCAAATTCTGGTGTCAAAACTTCTACTAGTTTTACAGGGAACTGAATACTATGATGGTAAAGCAAAACGATATGTTGACTTTCCTATTACTGACATTCTGCAAATGATGGGTCGTGCCGGTCGACCACAGTATGACCAGCATGGGAAAGCTGTTATTCTTGTTCATGAACCCAAAAAGAGCTTTTACAAGAAGGTAAATAAACTGCTTTGAATCCTTAGAGCACTTTTCAATCCCTTATTTTGGAATGACAGTCTGCATTGTGAATGGCAGTTCCTTTACGAACCATTTCCTGTCGAAAGTAATCTGAGGGAACATTTGCATGATCACATAAATGCTGAAATTGTTTCTGGCACAATTAGTCATAAGGAGGATGCAGTTCATTACCTCACATGGACTTATCTATTTCGTCGACTGGTATGATTCTCTGGCTAACATTTTCTAGAAAGCTATAACAACTTACACAGCCTACGAGCTCCACGATTTTCTTTCTTCCTTAGAAAGACCATCCCTCAGGATCAGGAGTTCGGCATAACACTAATTGCTTATTGAAGTACGGAAAATATGTACACAGAGAAAGTCCTACCGACTCCAAAAGAATATATTTTCATCCTGTGCAATCCTCACAACAGTCAAAATAGCATACTTAGTCCATGAACTTTTGCTGTTTTGAAATAGTATTCGACTTATAAAGACAAACTATCCAAGTTCAACTCACGGAGACTTTGGGAGCCATCTGACTCTCAACCACCTTAGTGCCTTGACAACCTTGAGTTGTCTCTTAGACAAGGTTCGAAGTGCCGTGGCACGGGGGCGTGCCGCTCGCCGCCTGGCACGGTACGGTACCGGCACGCTCCCGTGCCGACACGTGGCACGCTTGCGTGCCGATGGATACGCATGACCTCCCAGTGGCACGCTCTGGCACGGCTTTTTTTTGTTTTTTTTGTTCCCAATAAGATTTTATAATATTGTTTTGAACTGTTTAGTCAAAAAATTATGAATATTGACTATATATAGCTTACTACACTTACCAATTGACATACTGATAATTGTTTTTAATATATAAAGTACAACTATATCTCATAGAGAATAGAAATATAATATAATAAATAAATTCTAAATAGAAATAACTATATCTCATAGAGAATAGAAATAACTATATCTCATAGAGAATAAAAATTATGAATATTAACTATATATAGCTTACTACACTCACCAATTAACATACTTGTTAGTTGGACTCAAAATCAGAATCGCTTCGATATTATGATTCAGGTTCGCCGACGGCTTCGTGGTGCGACTTTGAAATTTTGTGGATGTCTGTGAAATCCTAATTTCTTTTTATTTGCCCTAGAAACTGTACACATGTGACTAAAAAAAAAAAAAAAAAAAAAAAACACCTAACTATGCCTATTTTAAAAAATACAGAAAAAAATCTAAAGAAAAAGAAAAGAAAAAAAAAAGAAAAAAAAAAAAAAAAAAAAAAAAAGAGGAAAACGGGCCGTGCCGGCCGGCACGGGCCGGCACGGCACGCGATACCCACCAGGGTATCGCTCTGTCTCGAGCGATACCCTGGGGGTATCGTTCGAGACGGGGGGGGTCGAGACCCCCCTGTACCGTGCCCCTCTTTGAGGGGCACGGTACGTGCCGCCCGTGCCGGCCCGGCACGGGCGGCACTTTAATCCTTGCTCTTAGAGCATGTTTGGTTCATGATTGGAATAGGAATGGAAAATGGAATTGGATTGTTCATTCGAAAATGTTTGGTTCATTATTGGAATGGAAATTGGAATGGACATTTAGGATCTTTAGAGAGGTTCTTTAGATAGGTGGTTGGTTAAGAGAGAGGAGAGAGATGAAGGGAGAGGAGGGGGAGGTGTTTGTGAGAGAGGACTTTGAGTAATTTACATTGGAATGGACCAATCCGGAATTCAAAGTCGGATTGGGCCATAAATGGATTGGGTCATTCCCATTCCAGAGTGGAATGGGCATTGAAATCCAATTCATGTAAAACAAATAACAACTATCGGAACCAATGAATTCCATTTAAAATCTATAGTCCAAAATAGGTGAACCAAACAAGCCCTTAATGTATTTATCTGGTTATCTGTGTCTATTCTAGATTCTATATATACTATGTTGTTCCTTGCCTGTTCTTTCCTTTTTTTGTGATGTTTTCCATTTAACAGGTTGTTAATCCTGCATATTATGGGTTAGAGGACACTGAGGCTTATACTCTGAATTCTTACCTCTCGAGGTACTTACTGTTGATTCGAAGCATCGAAACTTCGTAATTTACTAATTAAATTCTCTTCCTGATTAGCTGAATAATATAACTTCTTATATATTAAAGGTTAGTAGAAACTACATTTGAGGACCTTGAGGACAGTGGATGCATCAAGATAACTGACAATTCTGTAGAGACTTTAATGTTGGGTTCAATAGCATCGCAATATTATCTAAGTTACATGACAGTTTCAATGTTTGGGTCGAATATATCCTCAAATACGTCACTTGAAGTAAGTACACAGTAACATGTATCTCCAGAATGTTTGCCCTCTCTTTCTTAATTATATTCCAGTTAACTTGTTTTTTTGTAGGTTTTCTTGCACATTCTTTCTGCTGCTTCAGAATTTAATGAACTTCCTGTGCGGCATAATGAGGTGACTTCTGATCATAATTCTTGTCAGTCATAATTTCAAGCAATCAGTTTATTGCTATTTATGGAGTGCATATTAGATGTCTCACCAGAAAATTGTTTTGGATGTCATCTAATTTGTTCCCTCCTTTCTTGTGTGGCAACAAATTTTAGAACTAGAATTATTTCATGTTCTCCTTTCTGTGCGACTTTAGTTTGCATTATAAGCTCTATCATATGTTCTTCTTCTATATTGATTCTTCACTTTGCATTAGTAGTGTTATTCATTTTCTCAGTATGTGCTCTCTTTATTAATTTTCTTATTTAAGTGAACCTTTGTGTTATAAGAGAGGTGCTCCATATTAAGTTTACCTTGGTGTTCAATCAGGTCACAATTCACACATGGTTCTAAAAACTTCTGTTTACTGGTTTTGCTGCTATTAGTTTAATTTTTGCCTTTCTTCTTTCAGGAAAATTACAACAAAGCATTATCTGAGAAGGTTCCATATTCAGTTGACGAGCACCGTCTTGATGATCCACACGTGAAAGCAAATTTACTTTTCAGGTCAGTGGAATGCTTAGCTGTCTTCTGTTTTATCTTGATTCTTGCCTCTAACATGACAACCCTAGTTTTCTTTCTAAATTACCAAGTTTTCCATTGCAGGCACATTTCTCACGAGTAGAAATGCCTATCAGTGACTATGTCACTGACTTGAAATCTGTTCTTGATCAAAGTATACGTATCATCCAGGCTATGATTGACATATGTGCCAATAGCGGATGGTTTTCAAGCACAATGAATTGTATGCATCTTCTTCAAATGATCATGCAGGTATTATCTTTTCATTTCCAGAGTCTACCTTTAATTTGGTATCCTGCTTGTTGGACTAGGAGTAATTTGAGATTTCCGTTTGAAAGTTGCGACTGCTAACTGGGTCATTAGTCTTCATTAGAACATAAAACCAGAGTATTTAAATTATTGAGATATAGTATATTGGTTAATTAAGTAATGGGAGGTACATCTTGAATTAGGTATGTGAAAATCATTGAAGAACTAAAAGTGAAGTTTCACATAGTAGTGCTGCATCAAAACCAGAGAACTTGGCTTTAAGGAGAATCTGATAGGTGATGCAGGAGAATAATCAACAAAACATTATGTCAATGTTCATCTTGGAACAGGATACTGTTTGGAAACTAGGGGGAAAACAAAAAGTTAGCTGCAATTCATTTTACAATGACTTGAGAGGTTCATAAGCGGCAAGAAGCTAGACTTTTAATTGCATGAACATCATGGCAGCGAAGGCATCCTTTTGTTTTTCCATGACCTTTCACAATAAGGCCTATTTCCTGGTGTAAATTTAATCCTGTTGGGCTAAAACCACATGTACAGATTTGAATTATCAGAGTACCCATAATCCATTTCGTGCACAAATGTTGAAGATTTGGACTGTCTATAATAGCTTCCTCTTTGGTGCACTATTTGGTGGGACATTGGTTAGATGTGGTCCTTTTTATGACCTTAGCACTAGGATCTTTTATTGAATCATTTTCTAAGTATGAATAATGCATTTGCTTCCATACATCAACAACATAATATAGACGAAGTGTTTACAAGAGTATTATGTTTGATATCACTCTTACCTTCCTTATTTTCAGGGATTATGGTTTGACAGAGATTCCTCCTTGTGGATGTTACCGTGTATGGATGACAATCTTCTATCTCATCTTAATAAAGGAGGCATCTCGACAGTGTTAGACTTATTGGATCTTCCTTATGCAAACTTGCAAAGGTTGATCCACCCCTTTCGTGCTTCTGAGTTAAACCAGGTACCACAATAGTATTTCCTCTTCTTTTTTTTTCGTTCTCTTCATTATCACAATGATCGCTCAAAAACAGAGTTTGAATTTTAACTTGCGGAGCAAATTATGCCCAAAGTTTGTAACATAAATTAACTTTATTAGGTTTACCTAAGAGATTTTAAACTTATTGTTAAATTATATGAAACAACTGTTTTCTTCAAAATCTTAAGCTACTAAAGAACGGTAAATATTTTTCCTTATGTCTGAACTCGAGACTTTTTTATAGGCTCAAAACATGAACTCGAATTAAATAGGAGAAAATTAATAATGCTACGAGTCTGGCGTGACTCGAAGTCAGGATGTTAGGTTATATGAAACAACCGTTTTTTCTCCAAAAGCTTATGCAACTAGAGAATTGTGTTTTTAATATTTTATATTCAAAACTTGCCATCAATGCTGCTTTGTTCAATTAATCTATATATTAGGCCTTATCTCTCACATTTTTCAATTCAATCTAAGCTGGTGGATTCACCAAAATATATTCTTGAGTGATGCTAATTTATTTCTGATTTAGTGTATTCACTATTGAAGTTTGGTAATGTGTTTTTTTTTTTCTTTTTCAAATTCCTACATAAATTATCAGTCAATCTTTTAAATGATACATGTTCACGTTCTTTCGTTAGTCTTAAGAATGATTTCATCTCCTTCAACTATTATCTGATTGTTCTTTTCTACAACGCAGGATATCGCTCGTTCATTTTTTTTTCTTTTCCAATGACTGATATTGTTTGCTGTTTTGAATTATTATCCATTTTCAACTGTGGCTTTTATGTTCACAGGATCTACAACATTTTCCACGTATCCGGATGAAGGTGAAGCTTCAAAATAGAGACATTGCAGGGTCAAAGTCTCAGGTCCTGAACATCAAATTGGAAAAGATAAAGTTCAGACGCTCAACATCAAGAGCATTTGCCCCTAGATTTCCCAAGGTAAAACATTTTTTATGCCACTTGACAAATGAAGCTGAAATATTTATTCCAAACATTAATTTTCACATTCATGATAAACTTGAAGTATGGTTTGAGACATAATCATTTGACAGCCATGCTAGTTTCCATTTATATGTGAAATGTCCCAATGTCCTATTGCAAATGTTGAATGTTTCAGCCAAAATCAGTCTGAAATTGCTCTCTTTTCAGCTTTTTTTTTTTTTTTTTTTTTTTTTGGTGCGTGTGTGTGTGTGGGGGGGGGGGGGGGGGTAGGGGGGTTGGGGTTGGCAGTTTCAGCAACGCCGTTGATGATTGGTTAACCTTATTTTGACCATTTTCCTATTTTTTGTTCTATTTCAAATAATTTTGGACATAACTCATTAGCTTTTGCTGAAACACTATTTAGGACAATTCATGGAAAAGGGTGAAAATTCTTATCTTTTGCCTAGTTTAAAGTATTTAGAATTTCGTAGAACTCAGTTGAATGTGAAAAGCGAAACTATTTGGTTCTGGACCCAGAAAAGTTAACATCATGAACTATGTGGTTGTGGCATTTTGCAAATTTATATTTGTGGCTGCTTGGTATATTTGAATTCTAGTATTTGGTCTGTGATATGTTGATTTCTATATGCTCAGATAAAAGATGAAGCGTGGTGGCTAGTTCTGGGGAATGTGACCAATTCCGAACTATATGGTCTAAAAAGAATTAGTTTCTCGGATAGCTTGGTTACTCACATGGACTTACCTCAAACATCACTCAATCTTGGGGTGAGCACTTGTTGGCAATCTTGTGATAATTTTCTCTTCGTCTTAGCTTACCCTAGATGAGATCTGCCTTTAGTTTATTATAAGATTTGATTATATGTCTTGAATCTTTTCCTTTTTCGTCTATCCAGACTAATTTTCTTGAAGTAACAAAGTCCATAGTTACATCGCTGCAAACTCTTGGTTCTTCCTATAATTAGCAAGCTTGGACTCGGAGATCTATTTCGTCATTTTTGTATCGTATGTCTTGACTTTGGTTTTTGTTTACAGGAAACAAAGTTGATTCTAGTATCAGATTGTTATCTTGGATTAGAGCAGGAGCACTCCCTTTCAGAATTTGCCTGATTTATCATGTGTTTGTAAAACTCCAATATATCGAACATGCGGAACTTTACCTTCTCAGTTTCTGGCATGTAGTTCTGTCCAAAATGAGAGCAATGGTGGGCTAGGTAGATAGATATATTTTCTCATCTCATCCGTGGAAGCAGCAAACTGTCCGAAGCAGCCGACATAGCCAAAGTGCTTTCTGATCGAACATTAAATAAACTATAACTGAGAGCGAGATCCCCAAGAACAGCTGGTTCAGTAACAGCGTATTTAGCGGATTGTATAGCTGAAGCGTCGTTGATATGGAGCTCGCACGGTACGTATCTTCGGGGGTGAGATCTTTTGGTGTTTGGGGATGGGAGGTTCAATCAATTGTGTTAAGGAATCAATATTTGCTGTGAAAACAATAGCTTCTTTCATATCCATGCCTTCCACCTTGCTTCAATTCTCAGAACTGTATATGATGATGCTCAAAAGGCAATTGCGAAGGCCATTTGTATTCAAGCATTTTCCCTTATCAGTTTTTTCATAGTTGTATTTTTGAAGTTATAATACCTCCAAATAATGAGACGAAAAGAACATGTTGCTCATATCATAAATAACTGTGGTAAGAAGTCTTTCTCATTAAATGATAAAGATAAAAAGTCAATTAAGTGGTTGTAAATTGTAATAAACTTTTTTAATTGATTTCCTAAAAAATCAACAGCAGTTAAGAAGGCAGCTGCAAGAAATTCATGCGAGATCATAATGGAGGATAGAAAAACGAGTACATATATAATATTTTAGAGCAGAAGCAGGGCAATTAAGGATTGTACTTTCCTACTTTAACGCCTCTTATTAATCGCTGACCTTTTAGTTTTCTTGTGGAATACAATTTGGAGCAGATCAATCAATATATTATGAGAGAGGTGCTTCTCCTTTATCACCATGCATTTTTCACTATAGCTAAAAATATGAAATAAATAGATTTCGAACTCTGAAACTTTCGTATCAACTGCTAAATTTTTTATTACTTATGCTAAAGACGGCCGGTCCATCACGTAAAGTTAAAAGCATTAAATATGACAAAAAAAAAAAAAAAAAAAAAAGCGAAGAAGGGGTCTTAGTAGAGAGAAGAAGTGCAAAGAAAGGGCCGTAGTAGAGATTGATCGTCCATATGAATTCATTTGTACCATCTTTAATTGTTTTCATAAAGGAGGTAGAAATGATAATTCTGTGATAAAACCTATGTTTTTTTACTGTTCATCTAATTTATGTACAACTTAAAATTTACAATAAGTTCAAAATGATTAAACACTTAATATGACTATACACTGAATATAATACTAACATGACTAAAATTAATATGACTATATATATTTAACGTAATTAATTATCCAAATGGTATATCTTTGACGTAATAATCGATATAACTAAAAAATTAATATAATATAAAAATAATATGATTATACATTATATAAAAATAAGAGTAATGCTCCGGTACTTATTTTTATAAATAAAAAAAAAATCTTAATCGTTGATTGACAAAAGACAAAAATATAATTTTACTTATTAACATGCTAAAAGGTAACTTACTATTTGTATGTTTTATCAATTTGATCATTCTAATTGATTTAATTTATTAAGTTGGTTTTGATTTTTACCTTTAAATTTTTTTGTATTTAGTCATTTTTAAAATTTTAGTTCCTTATTTTTTAGTTTGTAATTTGCTTTCTGATTTAAAAATTAGATTGAAATTAAATAAAAAAAGTAATCTAATTTTTTTCTTTTTTTAAAAAATAATAGAAATTAATAGGTTCCTAAATTTTAATTCCTAAAAATAATTTAAATTTTAATAGTTTCCTAAAATTAAAATCATTTACAATATATAAACAATTAAACAAAGAGAATTAAAAAATTATCATTTAAGACCATAACTAAATTAGAATATTTAAAATTTTTAATCATTCCAAAAATAAAAACTATATCTAAATTAAAATCTTTAAAATTTATAATATTTACAAAAATAAATATCATTGAATCAAAAGACCAAATATTTTTTTACATAAACAAGTAGATATAGGTAAAATAAAAAAGTATAGAAATATTTCTCTAAAAATAAAAATAATGATATATAATAATTATACAGTAGATATAGTTCTTGAAAAATAAAAAAGGAGAGAGAAAAAGTAAATTTTATTTTTAATTAACATATAGATTTACATAAACATTATTAAATTATTTTTTATAATCCATTCAAATAAGTTTAAACTAAAAAAAAAAAAAGTAAAAAGAAAAGTTAGATGGATTTTTTATTTTTATTTTCAATAAAATTAGATGAGCATTATTAAATGTTCGTACATGGTGCGTGGAATCTAATTACTTGGTTTTCCCATCCAAGTAATTTAGGATTGTCGCGTTTGTGGTACCAGTCCAATCAATCATGAGAGTGATGCCCAATCAAAGGTCGCATTCTTTGGCACTTCATTTTCAGCATTTTGCACTTTTTATGGGTGAAAAAAAAAATAAAAAAATTACGAGACCCATATGAATATATAATATTCACATGGCTAAATTTAATATAATTATACATATTTAACGTAATTAATTATTTAATATAATTATATATTAAACATAATAATTAATATAATTAAAAAATTAATATAATATAAAAATAATATGAATAACTATACAGTAGATATAGTTATTTAAAATGTCTTAAAAAAATAAAATTTTCTTAATTAATATTAAATTTATATAAATATTATTGAATTATTTTTTTAATCTATTCAAATGAGTTTAGATTAGAATTTTTTTTTTTAAAAAAAAGATTAGATTAATTTTTTTTCAATAAAATTAGATAAGCATTAGTGAGAGATGCTATCTCTACACTTAAAATTGGGTGTATCTTACATCCTATCCATTCAAGAATGGAAGCTTTTTCATCCATCACTTCGAATTGATAGATAAAATTTATCACATCCTAAAATAAATGAGATATACAATGTACACCTAATTTTAAATATACACTTAGCATTTACCTTAGTTTATATGTTTCATATATGGTGCGCCTAGTCTAATTACTTTGATTTTGCCATCCTTTGGTCCCGTTTGGTGAGCGGGTTAAGGGGGATAATGGTTTATCCCTCCAGTTATACCCAAACGCAAATAGCAGGAGTGGGAACAGTTAAACCCACTCGTTATCAAGCTAAGGGGTGGGTTTAGCTGTTCCCATCCCTGCGCGGAATAGCTTGACACGATTTTCGAGGTCCTCTTTCTTCACTTATCTCTCTCTATCGCGCCAACAAAAATGGCCTCTGCATCGGCCCTCTTCGTCGCCGCGCCGCCGCCCACGAAGCCGCTCGCCGGCGCCGGGCTCATCTGCCGCCCGAAGTGGCGGATCCCAGTGGCGGCGCGGGGGAGGAGCGGCGGGGCGCGGATCGCGGTGAGGGCGTCAGCGGTGGAGAAGGAGAGGGCAACGGCGCCGGGGATTGCGGTGGTGGCGGTGGCGATGATGCCGGAGGTGGCGGAGGCGGCGCAGGCGGGGATACTGCCGTCGCTGAAGAACTTCCTGCTGAGCATCATGGCCGGCGGCGTTGTGCTGGGCGTGATCGTCGGCGCCGTCATCACCGTCGCCAACTTCAACCCCGTCAAGCGGACCTGATCTCTTCTTCTTCTTCTTCTTCATCGCCCCAGATTCCCTTCTCTCTCCCTTTTTTTTTTTTCTTTTTTTCTTTTTTATTTGTGTGAGCGTTTTTTTTTTGGGGGGCCCTGTTTGGTTTTATAAAATTAGAATATTTTTTTTTTAAAAAAAAATTATTTGGTGAATTATTAATGATTTTTTTTAAAAAAATAATTTTTTAAAATTTACCAAACACAATTTTTTTATTTCTATATAATTTATCAAACACAATTTTTTTTATACCCGATATAACTCTTAAATTCAATCAAACAAAAATTTATATTAATTCTTGCTAATATCATAATTTATACTTATTATCGGTATAATTAAATTTTTTTTATTCCCGAATCAAACGCAGTCTTTGGAATTGCCGCCTTTGTGGTACCAGCTTATTTAATCGTGAGGGTGACGTCCAATCAAAGGTCGCATTCTTTGGCATCTCATTATCGGCATTCTTTGGATTTTCATGGGTGCAACAAAAGAAAGTTACGAGGCCCACATGGAGGAGCTAGAAATTATTTAATTCGCCTTGTTCTATGTATAGACCAGGATCTCCAAAATCTAAAACTCGAAAATTTGGAGATGCTAATATCTAAATATAAATGTTAGATGTAATTTGCAATATGTAGGTTACAAAGCATTATAATTATTTGTGTATATATTTTTTCATGCAACGAATTATAAGAGGTTTTCAGTTTTCTTGCTATTATTTTTTAACTACTTTATGCTCCATTTCGAATATGATTCGGCTCGATATGATCTCATACTACATGACATGATGTTCATCTCTTTAAGCGAACAATGCTCCTCGGCCCTCTAGCACTTGCACATATTTACGATAATCGAATCCGTGATCTTTAGTTTTGATATAATTTATCACGAATTGTTGACACTAACAATTAATTCCAAAAATTTGAACTGTTAGAAATATATAATTAATTCGCTTAAAGCGTACAAATATATCGTTCACAAGTCTCAATTGTAACCTATCCCCACTAGCTAATTTTACGTCACTTCAAATATGACTCGATTCAATCTATCCTTCCGCCGTTTCAAACGTGAGTTTATCTCAATTTAACCTTTCGGTATATAATAAAATATTAGGCTCTTTAAACCAACAAGAATTTACCACTTCACAAAATTAAAAATATTAGCAACGAACGCACAAACAAAATACAAAATCATGCAATATGCGACCACCACATAAAAGTAAATCTTAAAAGCACGAACGAAGTAGAACACACAAATATTACGTGAAAAATTTTTTACAGGAAAAAAATTATGGGCGAAAAATGAGAGTTTTACTATATCGGAACAAAGGGAATACAAATTTTAGATGATCATACAATCACTCGATCTCTCTAGGGCAAAAGAAAAGATATCACTAATTTTAACGAATTTTTTCTTAGCGGATCTGATCCGTATCGCGGGGGCTCCGCCTCTCGCACCCTCCGTCCGATATCAGTGGTGGGCTTCGGGCTCGGACCTAGCGGTCCGAGCCATCCGCTTCCACCATAGACATTTATGAAATTTGTCGTCGCACCGCGAAGCCGTTGGCGAACTGAAATTATAATAATCGAGCGATTTCTAATTTCGATTTCACATCTAACAAAAAAATAGAATTTAGAATCAACTCAAATATTACTACGAAACTAAAAATATCAATATAATAAAAATCAAATTATAAAATATATTCGATAAGATTGAAATCCTAATTTTTGGGGCATCCGAGTTTTTTCCTTTTATATTTTTTAAGTTGGTGGTAAATCTCTTATCTCATATGGCCTCTCCTAAGCTAGATGGGAGCTCATAGGTTAATTTTTTTTTAAAAAATCAACAGAAGTTCGAATCTCAAATCTTTAAATTTAATCAGAGAAATTTTAAACACCTCGGTCTTAGAACAACCACGGACCTCAAAATAATTTGGTGATATATAGATCGTACACGTATGATATGATAAGGTGGTAGTTGCTCCGCATGGCAACCTCATAATTATTCCCGTAAATGTTCCCTGGTTTACATAGTTTTCAATGTAATGTGTAAGCTGCATGGGGTAATATCCCAAATTAATTATGTCGTGACATGTGAGATAACAGGGAAACCAATAAAAAATTATACAATAATTTTATAATAATATATTATACTTAAAAAAAATAATTGTTGTTATACTTGTATATGTTATAAGTAGCGAGGCATGTGAATAATAAATATTATTATTTTAATATAAAATAATTATAATAATGAAAATTATTTTTTTTTTCTGATTGCTTACGTCACCATAATAGTATTTAATAATTATTATTTTAAAATTAAAATATAATTCGATTGATGAGATGGTGCAGTACGGGTGACGGCCGGAGGCGACAGGGAATGCTCGGGGCCAACAGAGGCGACAAAGAGGGCGTCTAATTCTAACAAATATCCAAAATTACAAATGAAATTAGCTGAATCAAACGATTTAGATAAAAACAGAGTATAAATCAAATAAAATGGGCTGAAATTTAGTAGAATGTCAAACAAATTTTAATCCAATTTACGTAATAAATAGTGTTTCCCCTGACTAATGTAGTGTTTTTTTTTTATTTTAAAAAAAAGACATTTTTATTATGATTTTTTTTTTCTGAAAAAAAAATAATTAGGTGGGATATGCATGTATCGATAGGATGTACATAGGGGTGGCAATCCAGCTCCCTGTTCGCGAGTCAACTTGTGTTCGGTTCGAAATGAGTTCGAGATCGAATCACTTGTTTAGTAAACGAGCCGAACGCGAGCCGAATTTTTCAACTCGTTTAATAAACGAGCCGAACACGAGCTGGAGTCAGCTCGCTCATGTTCGGCTCGATAACGGCTCGAATATATATATATATATATATATATATATATATATATATATATATATATTACTATTTAAATTTTAAGTTATTAATTTTTTATATTTTTTTTTTTTAAGTTTTATATTTAATAATAAAAATAAAAATTAAATTTATTTTTTGCGAGCCAGCTCGTGTTCAGTTCGTTAATAAACTAGCCGAATATGAGCTAAATTTCTCAGCTCGATATTTAAATGAGCCAGTTCATGTTCGACTCGTTTATTAAACGAGCCGAATACGAATCGACTCAGCTCGCTCTCGTGTTTGATTTGTTGACACCCCTAGATGTACGTGGTGTACCACTACGTACGTACGCAGAAGACTTTTTCTGCTGGGGACTTTTACCTGCTCTCACACTCGCGATGCTGCAATCCTGAATTTCCGACTTTTTCTACTGGGGACTTTTACCTGCTCGCACACTCGCGATGCTGCAATCCTGAATTTCCCTGTCCCACCCCATCCTGGATCCGGCAAATTAAGGAGAGAAAGAGAGAGAGAGAGAGAGAGAGAGAGAGCAGCGATGTCGCCGGCGGAGGTGGAGCTGCGGCCGACGAGGGCTGGGCAGCGGACGGCGACGGCGTTGGAGTTCGCGGGGCTGTGGGTGGGGATGGCGGTGGGCGTGCCGTCGTACTACATCGCGGGGGCGCTGGTGGAGTCCGGCATGGCCTGGTACCAGGCGCTCCTCGTCGTCGTACTCGCCAAGTGCATCCTCCTCCTCCCCCTCCTCCTCCTCTCCCACCCCGGCGCCCGCTACGGCCTCCCCTTCCCCGTCCTCGCCCGCGCTTCCTTCGGCCCTCTCGCCGCCCACCTCCCCTCCCTCCTCCGCGCCCTCGTCGCCGCCGGCTGGTTCGGTATTACCGCCACCCCTCTTTTCGTCTCTTACCAAATTATTTATTTAGTTGCATATATACAATTATATTTTAAATTAATTCGACTCTACATATATCTAAATTAATTATTATTTCAGCTGCAACGGTTGTCAAATCAAACAAAGAGTAAAAAAAAATTACTAACATGGAAAAATATAACAAAATTGAACAAATTTACTAACTAATTACGCATGCCTAGTGTTGTTGGAATTTCTTTTTTTCTAATCTATTTTTTAAAAAAAAAAACTTAAAAATTTTCTAATCTAACTTCTTTTTTTTTTTTTTTTTCTATAAATTTGTAAAAATTAATAATGTATATAATAATTAAAAGAGATTTTTTTTTTTTTTTCCTCTCTTCTCTCCCACTCCTCAAGGTCAGTCTCTCCCTCGCTCTCTAGATCTCTTTCTCTCTTTCTCCTCCCCCATGCACCCACTCACCCACCCACACTCTCTCTCGTCGCCCCCCCCCCCCCCCCCCCCCCTCCCCTCCCCACCAGGCACCACACACACTTTCTCTCTCCTTCCCTCCTGCTATTATTTAATTATATTTAATTGGTATAATAATAATAAATTAATATTGAAATTTTTTTTGTTCTTCACATATTCAAGTGTCAAAAAAATTTAGTAATTAATCTTCAAAATCTCGAATTCAAAATTTAATTATTTTATATTTTTGGCTAAATTTATTTTTTTTAAAAAATAAACGAAACGATAGCATGCTATTTTTTTAAATATATATATATATATATATATATATATATATATATATATATATATATATATATATATATATTTAAATATAATAATAATAAATATTAGTATTACTAAATTATAATTTATTATTATTATTTTTTTATTACTATTACTATTACTTATTTTGACTATACAAACAAACATAATTAAATAATTATAGTTATTTAAAAATTTTATAAATCAAATGATATTGGATTGGATCTACACCAATATATAACATCTCAGCACACATATTTTTTAAAATATTTTAATAAATCTTAACAAATGTCATTTGATTACAAAATTATCAAATAACTATAATTATTTCATAATATTGATAATATTAGATACTAACAGTAGTAATAATAATAAATTAAAATTTATATTTTAGAGAGAGAGAGTGAGTGGATGGGGAGGAGACAGAGAGGCCTTGGAGAGAGAGGGGAGGAGAGAAAAATTTTTCAATCTCCTAATTAATTAACACATAAATATTATTAAATTATTATTTTTTTACTAATTCTTCTAATCAAATTATTTTTATTTCTAATGAGATTAGATATGCCATTAGTTTCAAATTAACTATATATATATATATATATATATATATATATATATATATATATATATATATATATATAAGTACTAAAATACTATATTTATATTTTATATATCACCAAACTACAGATTCCTGAAATCTTATACTATAGTATTCTAATAATAAATTTTTGGCGGACCTAAAACGTAAATTTGATTCCATAAGAGCGATGCTAGATGTACATCCCTTTAGGAGTGTACATCCGACACCCCATTCCATTCTAGGATGAATATATTATTTTATTTATCACATTGACGAATAAAATTCATTCCATTACAGAATAGGATGGGGTGTAACATATACACCCTACTTCGAAAGGAGTGTATACTTACACATACCCTATCTCAAAATTGTATCGTGGTAAAATATATATTTTAATATTTTATATTCATCATCAGGCATAGAGTCCTGGATCGGGGCGGAGGCGCTCCTCCTCCTCCTCCCCTCCTCTTACCGCGTCGGCGTTTCCTACGCAGTATCCTTCGTCCTCTTCCTCGTTATCCAGCTCCTCCTCGTACTCAAAGGAATGCGCGGAATCCGCGCCTTAGAGAAGTACTCCGCACCCGTCCTTATAATCTTGTCCCTGACTTTATTAACGTGGGCCTACGTAAGCGCCGGGGGCTTCGGCCCAATGCTGTCGCTCCCGCCGCGGCTCGGCCCGGGCGAATTCTGGGCCCTCTTCTTCCCGTCGCTCACCGCGAACGTCGGCAGCTGGGCCGCCGTCGCCCTCACCATCTCCGACTTCACCCGCTTTTCACGGTCGCAGGCCGACCACGTCCTCGGCCAGCTCGGCCTCCCCCTCTTCATGGGCTCCTTCGCCTTCGTGGGCCTTGCCGTCACCTCCGCCACCCAGCCCATATTCGGCCGCGTCATCTCCGACCCGATCCAGCTCGTGGCCCACATTGACGGCGGCCCGTTGGTGAGGCTGTTCGCGGTGAGTGGACTCGTGTTGGCCATTGTCACAACCAACATTCCGGCCAATATAGTGGGCCCGGCTAATATACTAATGGGCCTCGGCCCAAAGTGGTTTACGTTTGGGCGCGGGGCCTTTTTGACGGCCGTCCTAAGTGTCGGGTTTCAGCCGTGGAGTATCTACGGCAATCCGGATAGGTTCGTGTATACTTGGCTCGTGTCCTACTCCGCCGTGATGGGCCCCATCGCGGGAATCATCATAACCGATTACTTTGTGGTCCGGGGCACGGTGTTGGACGTCGAGGGCCTCTACGAGACAGGCCCAGTGGGCCCGTATTATTACTATAGGGGTTGTAATTTAGTTGCCCTCTTCACTATGGTGGTGAGCGTGGGGCCCACAATTCCCGGATTCCTACACAAGGTGGGAGTGGTGGGGCCCATCCCTGAGGCCCTGGTGTTCGTCTACAACGTGGGTTGGTTTTTCGGGCTCATCTCCGCCGCACTCGTTTATGCGACGCTCTCGTACTTATGCGGACGCTGCGGAGCACGTGGAAAGGCGAAGGTCGGTGGCACTTATTCACCGACACTCACGGGCCCACTTTTGGTAGAGTAGAAAGTTTTTTTGTTTCCTTCTTTCTTTTAACTCTGTTCTTATTATTGTTTTTATATTTTCGGACATACACCGATTTAATGATTCATAAATAATCTGTATATGTATTGAAAGAGAGTTTGGCTATAATACTAGTACTTTTAAAATTACTGATGTTTATAAATTTTCTCTTATTAGATAAATTTATTTAATTAATTTTGTTTTTTTAGATCATGTTATTTTATCAATCACTTACTAAACATTATGAAATCACGATTATTCTAACTACACATTTATTCATTAAAGAATAGAAAATTCACAAGTACTAATAACTTAGTACTTTTCAAAACATAAATGATCAATTATATATATATATCAATAGTATCAAGCATTTGATACTATCAAATTTTCTGTCGTTAGATTTATTTTTTTTAATTATTTCTATATATATTTTAGCTACTATGCTATCGATAGCACCAAACATTTAGTACTACCAAGTTTTCCACCGTTAAATCTATTAATTTGATCATTTAAATCTTTTAGATTATATTATTTTTTTCAATCACCCATGAAATCCAAGCAGCCCACTGCCATGCTAGCTGCACATTTCTTCATCCAAAGATGAAAAATGTAATAACATAGTATAGTAGCTTAGTTATATATATATATATATATATATATATAGCTAGGCTGGAATACTATTAATAGTACCAACTCATTAGTACTATTAAATTTTTAATTGTTGAATTAATAGATATGTGGTTGAGATGATAGTGGGTCCCTTGGGTTTAATGGGTGGTTGGAAAAATAGTAAAATCTAACGAGTAAAAATAATTAAGGTTGAAATGATCGTGGGCCCCTTGAGTTTAATGGGTGCATGGTTGGGAAAATAATAAAATCTAATGAATGAAAATAATTAAAGGGCTTGATTTAACGATAAAAAATTTGGTAGCACCAAATGTTTCGATAAAAAATTTGGTAGCACCAAATATTTGGTACTATCTATAGTATACTAGCCGGACTATATATATATATATATATATATATATATATATATATGCATGCTCGAGTGGTCCATATTGTGTTGTTTGGTGGTCACCACTACTCGATAGTTAATAGTTGAAAATAAAAATAATAATTTATAAGAAATAAGAAAATATTATGTGTACATATGTAAAATAATTATAAAAATATGTATACAAGTGAAGTATTTTTCAAAAATACATGATGACTTATGGAAACCCAAAAAAAGTTATGTGAATTTTTGTAGAGTTATACTATTTGTGTATTTTTAGATTAGACCTAATTTGTACATTTTACATATTCAATGATCTTTTTTTTTTTTTTTTTTTTTTTTTTTTCATCAGTATAATTTATTTTTTTGTTAACCTTAAAATTAAAAAAAACCTAAAATTATATATATATATATATATATATATATATATATATATATAATTATATATATATATATATATATATATACACACACACGTAAGTAAAAATAGTATTTTTTATTGTTGTATTTACTATTATTGCACATCACAGCAACATTAATTTCCTCGACACCATCAAAAAACTTAAAAAAAAAAAAAAAAAAAAAAAAAAAAAAAAAAAGAACAAGTAGGAATGTACAACATGCCAATGGGATGCGACCTTGATGGACCACACCATGACCACCCACTTGTTGAAGCTGGTTTAGCCCGTGGCCAATATAACTTTTTTTTTTTTTTGTTTTTTTGTTGAAAGAAAAAAAAAAAATTGTATACCTGTTTGTTTTGTTTAAATGAGATTCAACTTTAATTCACCATCCAGAATCATCAAATCCTAACACTTCTCAAAGTTGGAACTATTTCTTTTCATTATTTTTTCAATCCTAATTACTCAACTTGATTGGCAATCTTATGCTGACTCTAATTTCATCAAATTTTCACTTTCATCGTAACACAACTTCTACTGAAATTGAAGTTCGAAACCGTCTATTACGCCGAAACACTTACATTAGAAGTCTTTAAGTTCGTTCGACTGATCATATCACTTCGACAACATACGCAAGTAATAAGAAAAAGAAGTTGATGATTCGCAATTATTTCATAATCGCTACGTACGCTTCTGGAAGAAGCCTAGGCACGGGGTGTGCCACTAATTGCACTGCCCGTTGCAGTGTGAGTCCATAGGCTTCTTCCATATCCAACTTCTCCGGTGGTTGCCCGTCGGGTAGAGTCCAATCAAAGGCATGTACAAGCGTGGCCGTCATAAACTGCACCATACGCAGGCCCAAGCTCAAACCTGCACAAATCCTCCGTCCGGCACCGAACGGTACGAGCTCAAAGTCACTCCCTTTAACATCCACATTCTCGTGGGACCCGCCCGGGAGAAATCGGGTCGGGCGGAATTCGAGCGGGTCGGGCCACACAGCCGGGTCGCGGGCGATGGCCCATACGTTCACGAGGAGCGTGGCCCGCTTAGGAATGTAGTATCCATTGATCTCGCACGCCTCGGCGGCCATCCGGGGGAGGGAGAGCGGCGTCGCCGGGTGGAGCCGGAATGTCTCTTTGATGATGGCCTGCAGTGTGGGGAGGTTCGGGAGGTCGGACTCCGACACGAGCCGTGCCCGGCCCACGACCGTGTCGAGTTCGAGCTGGGCCTGTTTGAGGATTTCCGGGTGGCGGATTAGCTCCGCCAAGGCCCATTCGACGGTGCTGGATGTAGTATCAGTCCCAGCCGTGAACAAATTCTGTAACACATTAGTACGGCTCATATTTATTTGGAATCTTACAAGGAGAAAAATAATATGAGAAGCTTCTCTTTATTAATTGTCATATACTAAATGGTGATTTGATTGCACACTATATGCAAATTAAATTGAGACTACACTCAAATTGACCGCAAATCTATCTGTATCACTTGAAAAAATATTTAATTTTAAACAAATTAAAATAAAATTACCTCTCTAATAATGAAAAAATAAAAATTTCTTTCCCACACAGAAGAGTAATTTCATCATTCCGTATATAAAATAATAAAAATTCGTAAATATATTTTTAAACAGTATGCAACTAAACAAAGTATTTACGGTTACAGCACTTTCTACAATATACAATCAAATAAGATACATACAATTATAATTGATGCATCTCTAGCTATATGCATATTCAATTATACTGTATTTATAATAATGTTGGAGCAAGAAACACCTAATTGTACAGTTAGTTACATCCTTACGTAGAAAAAAAAAAATTTTGTTTCAAAAAATATTTAAAAAAGTTTGTTGAATGAAGCTTAGTTAGCTCCTAACCGTCTGGATCTTAAATAATATTAGAACTAAAAAAATCTGATGCTCTGAAATCATATAAAATAATCAAAGCTTTGTGCAGCTCTATTTCTTCTCCTTTCACATAGCTATTATGGCAAAAAAAAAAAAAAAAAAAAAAACAAATATTATTTTCTTCACATGTGATGGTCTCATCTAAAATTATTAAGCACATAATAATTATATTGAGTTATTTGACTTGTTCCTAGCGAAAAAAATTATGTTGAGCCCTTGTTCCCAAAAATAGTCCTGTTGCCCTTAAATACTATATCTGTTCTCGAGAAGAGTTTTAATACACCGCACAAGTGGTTTTTGTTGTTATGTGTCTGTATTTATGCAATATATATATATATATATATATATATATATATATATATATATATATATATATATATGGCCCACATTTTTAATAGAAGCATGTGCATGGAGACATTGTTCTCTACAGGAGACTAGTTAAATATGTGCCAAGTGGTGCAAATATCTTAGATTCAAAAAGCAAACTAAAAATACAAATAATTCAGATTACATATATGAAAAAGTCATTCACATATATATATAAACTTTAATATATAAAAAATTAATAAATTAATAAATTTGACAAGGATGTTGATAGGCACAACCCCACCGACTTTTCTCTCTCTCTCTCTCTCTCTCTCTCTCTCTCTCTCTCTCTATATATATATATATATAATATACTATTAATAGTACCAAATTATTAGTACTATTATATTTTTAATTTTTAAATTAAAAAATAATTAAATTTTTAATTCTTAAATTAAAAATTATGTGGTTGAGATGATGGTGGACCTCTTGGGTTTAATAGATAGTTGAAAAAATAGTAAAATTTAACGGATGAAAATGATCAAAAGGATTGAGATAGCACCAATAACTTGGTATTATTAATAGTATAATAGCCGAACTCTCTCTCTCTCTCTCTCTCTATATATATATATATATATATATAATTGAGCTTCTATGCTTGTAAAAGAACCAACTTATTTGTGTTTGTGAGTTTTTTACCCTTGAATGTAGGAATGTGCGGTTACGATGATCGATGGTGGGCCCCTTAGATTTAGTGGATGATTGGTAGAATAGTATGATTTAAGGGATATAATTAATCAAGGGATTAAATCTAACGGTAGAAAATTTATAAGTACTAATTACTTAGTGCTTGTACAAACATAACCGGACTATATATATATATATATATATATATATATATATATATATATATATATATATATATATTATGTGAATGGATGGGCACTGCTTATCACGGGCGCCTACCCCTATTGTCTCCAAATTTATTTTGAAAATTATGCCCACAATTTTTTTTTTTTTTGCCTATACCTCACTCAAGGTTCTTCATTTGAAATTAAAATTTATCTATTTAAGATAACTTTTGAAACTAAAAAAAATCGCGACGTGCAAGTGGTACGATCAATATGACCGAACCGATTAAACCGAATAAAAAATATGACAAGTGGTGTGAAAATTTGTTAACAAGTCAACCGATTTGAATAAATTGGAATGAAATAAGAACAGAGATTGAGAATCGATCATCGGCATCATCGGGTTTATAAGCTGATAATATAAATAATCGGTAATCGATTTTATAGATTGAGAATAAGAATAAAAAATAAAGAGATAAATAACGTCTAAGATTAAATGGAAAGAATCATAGGCGCAGATCTTGTACCTGAAAAACACGCAATATGGATGAACATAGACAGAAATACGCCACTATTAATTTTGAGGTCGAGAAATATGTAACAAAATTTCAAAAAATATGATATTATTCTCAATAATTTTTGTTTAATACGCCGTTATCTAAAACAGCGATTAGCCCTAAGAGGAAGTCGTAAATGTATAAATAAATGAATCTTCTTAGAAAAAGGGATCCTATAATTTCATAAGCTAGTAACTATCCATACTTTTTAATACCTTCAATACCTGCATTTACAGTTTTTCTAGATAAATTTTCATACTAACATTTGCCGCCTTCTTTTATAGCTTTTTTTTACAGCTTTTCTAGAAATAGTCGTACTTATAATTCGTTCTCTGTAACCCTTTTCTCGAGCAATACAAAGCGAACCGGCTGCTTTAGCCGTGTTGATCGATACCCCTTTGTCCTAGTTCGGCTCATCTAGGCTGAACTTTATTAAGAAGAACCCGGCCGAGCGGATCCCTCATCGGCTTAATCGTTTGGCACACGACGCATCGCATCAGAGGGTCAATTCGGAGGGCGATCGCGGACCAGACCAGATCAACGGTCAGTGATGCATTTCGGCCCCAATAACTTTTTTGGCACGTCCGATGGGACACTTAGATATCTCTTACCCTAATCCTACCGAAATGTTAGAAAATAATAATATCAGTCTCAGAAATAGAGTTATCCCTAGACCTTCGGAGAATGACCAGTCGAGTAGTGCCGGTCTCACCAATGACCAACCTTCGACACTACTCGAAATACCAGAGACCAGTGGGCGGTCGGCTTAACAAGAGCCAACCCTAGCAAAGGTGCTTGGGCGAATGACCCGAGCATTAGAATCATTCGAGAGAAGCTGTTAATCTCTCGAGAGAAGCAACCAAGCACACGGCGCGCACCTGGACTCAGTACCAACAAAAAGGCCTTTGGGGTGTACCTGCTCCACCTCTCCCGTTGGTCTTTCAACCTCAGGCTGAAGGCATGAGAAACGACGGACGAGCTCCGAATCAAGGCCTTGCCCAGAGTCAGAAGAGCCAGCTTGGGTCGCCACCAATGAACCCAATGATGTCGGTGCAATCAATTCCGATGACGTCAGCAACAATTGCGGCAAAGCAAGCCACGTCCCTCCATATGACACAGCCGCTGAGGGCAGTACAGCCGCAAGCGGCTCCTTTCCCAGCAGGGTATAGGCCGATGAATCCGAACATCAGCCGCCAGTAGGAAGCCGCTTGGGATTTACCTACTCCACCTCTTCCACGAGTTTTTCAACCCCAAGTTGGGGGGCAGGTCTCAAATTTAGAGCTTGCCCAAAATCAGGCGAGTCAAATCACATCGCCGTCTGTAAATGTAAAATAGCCTGAAGTGACATTCAGGCGATTGTCAACATCCTAATTAATAATCGGCGCATGTGATATTTACACCGATCGAATTTTTTTTTGGGTTATCGACGATATCCTAATTTTTATTAAATTTAAGTGTAAGTAGACGTGGAAAAAAAAAATTATTTTTATTAAATTATAATTTATAATAAATTATTTTTATCAAATATTATAATAAATTATTTTTATCAAATATTTTTTTATAATAAATTATTTTTATTAAATTATATTTTATATTAAATTTAACTATTATATTTTTTTTTCACTATTTTCTATTAAAATTAACCAAATATAATTTTAATTATTTCAGAGAATAATATTATTACAAATCAAATATAATTTTATTTTTATTTTTAATTATTTTAAAATAAAAAAAATTATATTAAAAATAAAAAATATTCTAATATTCGTTATTGTGGAGCCAAGAGTACTTCAATTTGAAGAGACATGAAACCTGAGTTGTATATTTTACATTATAAGATGCTCTAATTTGTAGTCCATCACGGGCACTACTTCAATTTTAATCAAAATAGCATGAGTAATAAATTAGATTGCCTCTTGCTGGAAAGATTTTATTATTTATTCTTGTATCACATCATATTTTTAATTGAATGCCTGAATTATTTAAAAAATAAATAAAAATTAATAAAAAAAAGTTTAATTTATTGGAGTACGTTGATGTACTAGGTGGGTTGATGAAATTAAAGGACATTCTTATGCTAGTCACGGATTGTGTGGTCCTATCATACGTCTAGCATGCATCATTTTTTATTAAAAACAAATTATGCATCTAATTTTTAAACGGTTATAAATGCCTCCACCAAAAAAAAAATAATAACTGTACATTATAAAATAATATTTTAAAAAATATTTTATAATATATTTTTATATAATAAAAAAATATTTAATTGAATATTATAAATTTTATATAGAATAACTAAAAGGAATTTTTCCTATCAGTACCTTTGCTGTTTTTTTAAGATAAAGATACTTTCAGAGTCAATAAAAAACTCAATCAATTGTCTATTTAAGATCTTAATTTTTCTTTACTAAAAATTTATAAATTTATCAGAACTATAAATTATTTTAATTCACCTATCCAATCTTTTAAATATTTAACTTTAGTACTCAAATTTTTAATTTATTTAATTAAACTAAATTATTTATTTTTAAAAATTTATAGTTATATAAATTGTATAAAATATACTAACTAAATTCATAAAAATAAATAATGTATTTAAAATTGGGAGTTAAAGAGTGGTTCAAATAAAATAAAATAAAATAAAATATCAAATAATAAAATTAATGTTTTAAAAAATTAGATAGTAAAATTGGATGATGATAGTTAAGATAAGTTGTATAGTTTTTTAGTATTTTTTTTTATATTTTTTTGTTATTTTCAGCTAGCACTACTGTTAGAGTTTCTCGAATTAGAAGTAGATTCTCTGTGAACACAAGCTAAAACTACAATCTCAGTAATTTAATTGTACTTTTTCCATAAGCATACTTACCAAAAGCAAGGCCTTGACATCCGTATCCATAATCCTGCCCTCCTCTCCTTCCGCCGGGTCAAGATCTACCATACTTAGAAGCACGCCGAGAAAATCCTTGGCCCCCGAGGTCTCCTCCCGCCGCCGCTCTGCGATGAGCTTATCGAGAAATGCATCGTACCTGTGAAAAAGATACGAATTTGCATAATTCGAAATTTTTTTGTTCTGATACCAAAGTGAAATAACTGATTGATTTTCTGTCGGTACTTTTGATGCAGTCGCTTCATCTTCTTGACCACCCCCTGCGGGTCCATCCAGGCGATCCACGGCACGAAGTCGCCGACGTTGAACACCCCCGCGAGCCGCATCAGCTCCACCACCATCTCCTTGAACTCCCGCGCCTCCCCACGCTCCTCGAACACGGGCCGCCCCAGCAGCGCCCGCGCCAGCGCGTTCGTCGCGCATATGTTCGTAGCCTCGCCGACGTTGACCGGCGCCGCCGATCCGCCGCCGTCCGGCCCGCGGGCGAGGGACCGGATCATCAGGCCTACTTCATGCGCCCTGATCGGCCGGAGGTCGTCGAGGGCCTTTGCGGAGAAGAGATGGAGGGCGCAGAACTTGCGGAGCGCCCGCCACCGCGCCCCGTAGGGCGCAAAGACCAGATCCTGGCCGCATTCAGTAAAAATATTAAGAATATTATTATTCCATCTCTGATAGCAGCTTTCAGCTTAAGTCATGAGTACGATATTCATAGAATTTACAGATCACGGTTATTTCAAACGTACGTACCTGATAGTTGTAGGCGATGTGCTCAGCGCCGGAGTTCGGGGGGCGGTTGGAAAAGTTGGCGTCGTGGGCCTTGAGGAACTGGGAGGCGACGGCAGCGGAGGAGGCGACGACGACGTCGATGGAGCCGAACCGGAGGCGGAACAGCGGGCCGTGGGCCTCGGAGAAGGCGCAGAGAGTGTGGTGGGGTTTTGGGCCGAGCTGCGGCAAGTTGCCCAAAATGGGCCAGCCCTTCGGCCCCGGCGGAAGACGAAGCTCGGGACTTGGCTTTTTAGAGAAGAAGAGGTAGTAGAAAAAAAAACAGAGCAAAAGAGTGAAGAGGAGAAGGAGAAGAGGAGCCATGGGTACTGCTCAATAGGTGAGGAATGGATATATACCCTCTATATATATATATATATATATATATAATATATATATATATATATATATGAAGAAAAAAGAAGGATGGAGACACTCAAACTACGACTTGTTCTGAAATATTTTCAATTGACATGCTCTGAAAAAGAAAGTACATATTTTTTACTTTTAATTTTTTTATTTTACCTTGATTTAATGATTTTATCATTAATTAACTTAGATCAGTTTTAATAATTTGAATCGTTGATGCAAACATTCTAAATTTCAAAGCGAGAATATAGTATCAAAACTTCGATACTATAAATATTATAGTATATATACACACACACATACGTGGATGTTGTTGCCTTCCATTAATGGTATTTCTATGGATGGAATAGTTTGATCACTCCAACTACCGAGTACCAACTAGCGTCACAATTAGCCATGGAATAGATGATGTCCTGCGTACCTACCACTAGAGAAAAAAAAAAATAATATAGAAATCATTTTGTATAAAAATTATAAAAGATATCATAAATGGAAGGCAACATTTAACATCCATATATATATATATATATATATATATATATATATATATAATTATTCTCAGGCATGTGTAATTTTAGCCTTCAAATTTTAATTCTTTACAATTTCAAACTATAAGGCTCGAATATTATGAGTTATTGACTTATTGTAATTAAAATCTACAATCCAATTTAGTTGATTAATTTTTTTTTTTTTAAAAAATAACATCATACCATTTCATTTATCAAGAGGATAAACTAAGCCAAAATAATGAGAAAAAAAAAATAGTTGGTTAAATATTAATAAATTATCGATATAAAAATAATATCACATTTTAATTATCATCGCATCATCAATTATAATGCTGTTACATTAATTTCACATTACCAATTTTCAACATTTAGTTAAATTAGATTATAAAATTTAATTGTAATAATTTATAAACTTAAAATCAGAAATTATAATAAATTAAAATTTTAAAACTAAATAGTCGCGACTTATAGTTTGAGGATCAAAAAGTATAATTTAAGTAAAAAAAAAAAAAAAAAAAAAAAAAAAGTAGTTTATAGGACTATAATCTAATTTAAAATTTTGTAAAGAGTATTCCAATCCTAATTAATAATATATGTGATTCAAAATATAATTGAGGGGGAAACAAAAAAGATTAATTCCTGAGCGGGAACATCCAAAAAGGAAACACATGCAATTCCTACAACACAATTTTATGGGTAAAATTTTAATATTTGCACGTATATATATGCATGGTCATGCCGCTGCTAATCCATTCTTATTCAATGGTGTTGAATGAATTAGGCCTCGTTCAAACGAGAACTAGGGGGGATAAGGGCTTATTTCCCTAGTTATATCCAAACACACTTGAGGTCGGATTGGAACAGCTGCTTTCGTCTTTCTAGAATAAACTGGTATAAGACTGAAATTACTATTCCAATTTTTTTTCTGAAACAAGACTTGTTCCCATTTGAGAATAAGCTCAATTAAATTAATATAATTTTAATTATTATTTTAACTCTTTAATTAATTCAATATTTTAATTAATTTAATTATTTTATTAACTAATTATTTAAGTATTTAGATAATTAACTAATTATTTAAGACAATTAAAATTAAAATTTTTAACCATTTTTAAATTTTTAAATTTAAATTTTAAATTTTATAGCTTTTAAAATTTTTAACTTTAATTTTTAATAAATTTATCATATAATTTTAATAAATTATATGATATATTTTAATAATTTTTTTAATAAATATTTTAAATTAAATATTTAAAATCATATCAGTAAAATTTTAATCATAAATTAAAATTTTATTCCTCTTTATTCTTCTTATTCCTCTTTAATTTACCAAATATAATTTTCTTTATACCCGGTATAACTTTTAAACCCAACCAAACAAAAATTTACATTAGTTCCTGCTAATACCATAACTTATATCTATCCCCGGTATAACTAAATTTTTCTTATTCCCGAACCAAACGCTTTATAAAGTACTACATATGGGATTATAGCCAAACTCCAAAATAGAGCTTTTTTTTTTTTATATAAGAAAATGTATAAAAACCTCTTCAATTTTAGTTTTTTTTTTTAAAAAAATAGGTATCTAGACTTTTAATTTTGACAATTATATATTTTTTTTCTAAATTTTATTATTAATAAATCATTCACTTTAATGATATATCAATTTTATTACATTTATGTGTATATATAATTCTCTAAGATTTCAAAATATAAAAAAAATAATTTCCTTTCAATTTTGATAATTAAGCATGACAATCAAAGATTAGGTTGAAACAAACTTCAATTTTTTTTTTTTTTTTTTCCTCTTAGAATATAAAAAGAAATTTGTCTTCTATTTTTAAGCTTTATAACACTATATGCAATACCTATGATCAAAATTATTATGTAATTAATTATTTTAACTAAAGAGAGTGATCTATTGAATTATTTAATAATTAATTTTTTTAAAAAAAAATTAATTATCAAAATTAAAAATTTAGATATCTATTTACAAAAGAATTGAAGGTTCGTGAAATCTTTTGTACAATACTTTTTTATAATATTATCATAATTAAAGTAAGTAAACGTAATTATCAAATATTTTATTGAGTCAAAAATTATTTTTAAAATCAAAATTAATTTTCAACTACCAGGCCAAATAACCACTAAATTACAAATCCATCTAGTTCTAGAACATTGAAGAAGAGTGAGTGGAGCACAAATAGACGCGTCTCATATGACAATTAGTCCCCCCAAAAATCTACTTCTCAATTATGAAAAATTATTATTCGCACCAGAACTATTAATTTATCACTCACATTGAACCTATTTTTTAATAACTAATATCATAAGATTAAAAGTAAAATAATTCAATAGATGTGATCTACCTTTTATAAAAATTTTATGTATAAAAAATTATAGAATTTAAATTTTATAATAGAATTTTAAAAATACGGTATATAAGATATATTTATACACCCGATAATATACAAAATAATTTCTCCTCTATTTTCTAATTTCCTTCCTCAACTATAAGTAATTATTGACTATACCCAGTTTATTAGCTTATTGCATGCATCCATCAAACCTATGTCTTAATATCTAAAATTATAAAATTTAAATTTAATTTGATAGATATGATCGATATTATATAAAAAAATTATATATAAAAATTTGTAATATTTAAATTTATATAATGTTAATTGTTTGAGAAATATGATGTATAAGATGAACACAGTACCGATTCTCCTCCACTATTCCATCTTTTTATTATTTTATTATTTTTCAAAATAATTTTAAGTGTCTTTTCTTCTAATATATTTTTCATTAAATCTTCTTTAGTTTTCTTTCTTCTTTATCTTTTTTTTTTTTTTCGCCCACTTAATCCTTTTTTTTTTTTTTTTTTTTTTTTTTTTTTCCGAGTAAGCCAATTACTCTTTTATAGATTTAGCACTCATTATACAATCACTAGTTCAATTATAGTGAAGCTATATTGCTCTAGAAGATTCTCTTTTAGATTTAGAGTAATTTAGAATTGAATAAATTTTTTTAAAAATAATTTGGTACAAGATACTCCTCTCAACTGGGGTAATTTTCTTTAGCAGATCAGATTCAAAGATTTAATGAAAATTGACAGAAAATTAATTAAAAGAGTATTTTTGTAAAGTATTATGAGTTTAGAGAGATTTACATATTAATTTAAAATTTGAATGAATATATAAATTATTTTTAAAAATTGAAACGATACATCAGTATTTAATCATATATTTTATATTTGTTTTTGACTAATCCCTTTTAAGATAGTGTTTGGTTGGCGAATAAGGTTTGGAATAAGAGGTTATTTCAATTTTATTCCCCAAACACAAAATTAATGAGGTAGGAACAGCTATTCTCTTTTGTTTATTTTTTTTTTCTGGAATAAACTTATTCTCACTTGAGAATAAATTTAATTAAAATTAATATAATTTTAATTACTATATTAACTCTTTAACTAATTTAATTTTTTTTTACTAATCTAATTATTTTATTAACTAATTATCTAACTATTAAATAATTAATTTATAAATTTATTTGTGGTTAATTAAATTGTTAATTAATAATACCCATTGTTAATTATTAATTAATATTTAAAATTATCTAATAATAGTTAATTAAATATATTAAATTATTATTTAATTAATATTTTTATATTAATCAATTAAATAAAAAATTATTATTTTAAAATTATAATCATTTTTATTCTCACTATTTCAATATAACTATTCAAATATTATTTTTCTTATTATCTGAAATAATTTAATTTTTATTCAAACATAAAATTGATCTTATTTTTACTTATTCTGCGAGTTATATTTATATAAAAAATAAATAATTTTTACTTATGTCGGAATCAAAGATACCTAATATAACTAATTAATAAATAGGAAAATATTAGCAGTGATAATGTAAATAAATGCCCTTAGATAATAGCAAATTACATGAACTCGGTGCATGGTATTAACCATGCACCTGCTAATAAAGTGAACTTATTTTATTGAAAAGGATTGAAAACACAAACGAACACTTTTGAGGTTGGCTTTTGCATATATATCCTCTCTCTCTCTCTCTCTCTCTCTCTCTCTCTCTCTCTCTCTCTCTCTCTCTCTCTCTCTCTTTCCACTGGACTTGTAAACTTTAAATAGTTTAACTTATATTTTTTTAAGAGAAGTTGCTAATTAGACGGTTATTCTGATTACGTATTTTATCTATAGTCTTATAAAAATAAAAATAAAAAAATTGAAAAGACGAGCAGATTCATCTTTAATTGGAAAATAAATTTTTTTTTTTTTTTTGCCTCATTGAGAGTGGCTGTTTAATTAGTAACATTTGTTTGAGAAAAACAAAAACACTTCATTTTTTTTACAAAACCAGAAAAATATTTTTTTTAAAAAAAACAATTACGGTCAAATAAACATACGAAAAATAAAATTTCAAACTAAAATATATTATCTGCATATTTTATGGTCAACAAAACACACTCTTATGAGTAGAAAATGTAAATAAGTCGAGCCAAATATGAGGGAGCGAGCTGGGGCGATTATTGTTTACTAGCTAGCTAATAAATATTAAGTTAAATTATCCGTTCTCCTACTATGTGAAAAGTTGAAAGAGAAATTAAAAAATTAAAATTTTAATTTATAAAGTTTATAAAATCTAATTTTTTTTTTTATATTTTGGTTGTCCTAAAATTCAAATTATATATATATATATATATATATATATATATATATATATATATATATATATATATATATAGCTCGGCTGGAATGCTATCGATAACACTAAGTAATTTGTGCTACCAAGTTTTCAGCCCTTGAATGAAAAGATGTGCGGTTGGGATTATAGTGGTCTCCTAAGATTTTTACTATTCAACCAATCACCCACTAAACCTTAGGGGGCTACTATCATCCTAATCGCGCATCCCTTAATCCAATGGGCTTAAAAATTGGTAGCACCAATGACTTGATGCTATCAATAGTATTCCAGCCTAGTTCTATATATATATATAGGCTACTATACCATCGATAGCATCAAGTCCTTAGTGCCAGTAGGCTTTTGATCATTGGTTGAAGAGATGTGCGGTTAGGATGATAGTGGACCCTTAAATTTAGTAGGATGAAGAGATGTGCAGTTAGGATGATAGTGGACCATTGAATTTAGTGGGTGATTGAAGAAATAGTATGATATAAGGGGTGAAAATTATTAAAAGGATATATATATATTTTTTTGAGAGAAATATAGTATGCTATCCGCTTCGTTTATTTTTTAAATAAACTTAGCTGGAAATGTGAAGCAACGAGGCTTCGAACTCGGGTCTTGTGTATGAATTACTAAGCCCTTTGCCACTTACGCTAGGAACGGTTGATCAAAAGGATATAGATCTAACGGTGGAAAACTTGATAGTACCTAGTGTTTGGTGTTATCGATAGTATAGCAACTGAGCTCTCTCTCACTTTCTCTGTCTCTCTCTCTTTATATATATATTTATATATATATATATATATATATATATATATATATATATATATATATATATATATATATATATATATATATAACTCGACTACTATGCTATCAATAGCACTGAGCACTTGGTGCTACTAAGTTTTCCGCCGTTAGATCCACCGGGCGTTTTGATTATTTCTACTCGTTAGATTATACTATTCCACCAACCACCCCTTAAACCTTAGCGGATCATTATAATCATAACCGCACATCCTTCCATCCAAGAGCTGAAAACCTAATAGCACCTAGTATAGTAGCCAAGTTTTCTCTCTCTCTCTCTCTCTCTCTCTCTCTCTCTCTCTCTCCTCCGGAGTCTCTCTCTCCTCATATATATATATATTATATATTAGAGAGAGAGAGAGAGAGAGAGAGAGAGAGAGAAAATAAGTTAGGCTGGTATGTTTTTATAAGTACATAACTATTTGTGCTTCCAAGTCGTTTAGATTTAATCTAGAGTATTTAAAAGAATTTTTTTTTTGATATTATTTGCCTAGTAATCGAATCAAAATCAACAACTTTAATGATTGTGCTCAGCCGTTTGCAAATTAAACGGTGACGAGAGAAAGAATTGAAAAAGTATAGCATTGATAGAGAAGTTGATAGTAAATATTATTATTATTTTTAAAGAGAACGGTAGCATGCTACTCGTTTCGTTTATAGAAATAAACTTAACTAGAAATGTGAAGTAACTTAACTAGAAATGTGAAGTAACCCCGTTTATAGAAATAAACTTAACTAGAAATGTGAAGTAACTAGGTTTCGAACTCGGAATCTCAGATACTAACCACCAAGCCCTCGGCCACTTGCGCTAAAGACAACCAATATAATAAATATTATTTGCACACTATTAATAGTATTCTAGCTTCATTATATAGAACTCCGCTGGAATACTATCGAAAGTACCAAGTCATTGGTGCTACCAATTTTTTAACCCTTGGATTAAGGGATGTGCAGTTAGGATGATAGCGGTCCCCTAAGGTTTAGTAGTTGGTTGGTTGAATAGTAAAAATTTTAAGGGACCACTATAATTCTAACCGCATATCTTTTCATCCAAGAACTATAAATTTGTAGTACCAATTGCTTGGTGTTATCAATAGTATTACAGCTGGACTCCATTATATATATATATATAGATATATATATATATATATATATATATATATATATATATCTATATATATATATATTAATATATATAAAGCCGAACATAAGCGAGCTGTCCACTGCTTGTGCCCTGTTCGCTAAGATTTCGAACTAAAAAATTTAGCTCTTGTTCGGTTCGTTTATTAGACGAGCCGATCGATCTCGAACTAATTTCGAGTCAAACACGAACTTGTTTGTGAACAGAATTAATTACCACGTATTTATAAGCAAATAGATTTAATATATATGTATATATATATATATATATATATATATATAATATATATATGTATATATAGTAGAGCTTATATATTTTAAAAGCACAAGTTCATTCATACTTGTAAATTTTTTATCATTGAATTTGTATTAGGATTTGTGTTTTCTATTTTATCTTTCTCTCTTTTTAGTTGACTTTACAAAAGCACAAATTCCAATACGAATTCAATGGTAAAAAATTTACAAGTATGAATGGACTTGTGCTTTTAGAAGCATATATGCTCTACTCTCTCATATATATTATATTATATTATATATATATATATATATATATATATATATTATATAGTCCGGCTAGAATACTATCGATAGCACCAAACAATTGGTGCTATCAAGTTTTTAGCCGTTGGATGAAAAGATATGCGTTTGAATTATAGTGGTCCCTAAGATTTTTACTATTCAACCAACCACCTAGTAAACCCTAGGGGGCCACTATAATCCTAACCACATATTTTTTCATCCAACGGCTAAAATTTGATAGCATCAATGGTTGGTGCTATCGATAGTATTCTAGCATAATTATATATTATATATATATATTATCTATATTATATATATATATATATATATATATATTATATATATATATAAACGAAAGCTATATGGAGACCCACAGTGACCATGCCCCCCCCCCCCCCCCCCCCCCCCCCAATATTTTTAAAATTATATATCAGTCTATTATTAAGTTATTAAAAAAATAAAAATAGTGTAAATTTTAGGGGCCAAAATAAATTTTTTTTTTAAAAAAAACTAATATTATCTTGTGGGCCACGAAATATAAATTTAATTGACTCAAACGTATCGTAATACTTGATTTGCAAATTATACTAAATTTTAATACTTAATTTTTTAAAATAATTTTTTTATAGATATCTAAAATATTATTATTTTAATGGTAAAAATAATTATATTTTATTTTTTTTCTAAAAAAATATATATTAAAACTCGAAAGCTAATGAACAAAAAAAATTACTTATATATAATTTTTTATTAATAATTTTTAAAAATTAATATATTTTGTGTAATATATTTTTGGCCTTCCTAAATCTAAAATTCTTGCTTTTTTCCTATATATATATATATATATATATATATATATATATATATATATATATATATATATATATATTATATTACGAATATTTTATTGACCATTAAACAACCTACCACAATGAAAGGGATATTCTGCTTTAACTTTAAATGATCTCAGCATCATATTAATTTGATAGAAAGATCATCTAAAACATTTAATGATATGTTTTAGAAAGATCATCTAAAACATTTAATTTGATAGAAAGATCATCTAAAACATTTAATGTAAAATAAGGTAAAAAGGTATAGAACTTAAATATAGATTATTTTTAGTTGTTGCCTAATCTCTTAAAATCTTAATTTTACTATTCAATTTTTTAAAGTTATTTGATTTGAGTCGGTCAACGGAGTTTTAATTTTAAAATTTACATATGTCATTTATTCTTACAGATTTAATTTTATATATTTTATATAATTATCGCAACTATAAATTAATTAAAATAAATAATTAGTTTAAATTTTAAAATTAAAATTTAGTTCACTGATTAAAATCAAACAAATTAAAAAATTTAATAAAAAAATTAAAATTTTAAAAAATTATGTAGCTGATTCAAAATGGTTCATAGAATAAATTTTGTATATTTTTATATAAAATAAATATAATCTTCAAGGCATAGATTTTTAAGAAAAAAAATTAAAGAGAGAAAAATTGAGAGGGAGAGTTAAAAAAAACTATTTATTTTATATTTTTTACTAATAGAAATTTAGAATACGAGAACTAATGTTTTTCCGGAAATATGTAAAACTATTTACAACTAGAGAGCATTAATCAAATATTTGAAATTCTTTTTAAGAAGAAGACCTAAAAAAAAGAAAATTTTTACATTGCGTCTTAGCACTGATCATTATTAATTCATGATCACATGATAATCTTTACCAAATTTAATGTACTTCAGGATCATTTTCATTTACTTTTATTAATATAAGATACTATAAAAGTTGGATATTTATAAGAGGTTAAAAACTGATTTGTTTTGCATCATCATCGTTAAGAATCATTCTGGACAAAATGCTTTTTGTACATTCAAAATTGAATATACATCTTATATCTTATTTATTTTGAAATAAAGTAAATTTTACTAATCAATTCGAAATGATCAGTGAAGAATTTTTTATCTAAAAACGGATGGAATGCGAATCATATATCCAGATGTACGAATTAGTATTACTCATCTTTCTAGATAAATTTCTCTCTCTCACCCTCAGTTTTCTTTTCACCGCTCTTTCACAGGTCATTTTAGAAGTGAGTGGTCCTTACTAAATGAAAAATACTTTTTGTCCATTCTAAATTAGATATATATTTTACATCCTATCTATTTTAGAATGGAATAAATTTTACTCGTTACTTCAAGGTGACGAATGAAAGAGTCACTATCCTAAGATGGGCAAGGTGTATGTCGTACACCCCATTGCTTTTTTTTTTTTTTTTTTTTTTTTTTTTTTTTTTTTTTTTTTTTTTTTTTTTTTTTTTTTGATAGAGAGAGTGTGTGGTAGCATAAATATGCAAATTACAAAAAAAAAAAAAAAAAAAAAAATTAATGATTGGTATTCGAAATCTAAAATTTAAAGCTAAGATAATTTATATTTTCAGTAAAATTTAATTTTAAAAAATAAGCGAGGCAAGTAACATACTATCATCCTCTCAAATCAAATACTTAAATTATTGCGGTGTATTTAAAATGAGTTAAAAATAGGAGTACGACTGTATATTTTTATAAGTACAAAATTTTTCGTGTTTATAAGTTATTTTCGGAACTTTCGAATTGACAATCAGCTCCATTACATTTGATTTAGAGTATTTGAAGTACATAGATAATAAATTTAATAATTTTTAAATATTATTTGTCTAGTGATCGAAATAACTCAAAATCACCAGCTGAAAATAAAAATATCACAAAATATGATAATATGATACTAAAATTTTAAATCAAAAATATTGATCTTATTTTATATAATGCAAAAAAAATTTTATTAAAATTTTACATGATTTGAATATTTCTATATCGTTAAACTTGCAAACGGCTCACCACGACTTTTAAAATTTTGATTTTGAGTCCCATCGATCACTAGACAAATAATATCAAAAAAATTATAAAATTTATTTTTTAAATATTTAAAATACTCTACATTAATTCTAATAGAGTTGATCATTATTCGAAAGTATGAATATCGAAAACAACTTAATTATAAATACGAGGACTACATACTTATAAAATTATGTCTGCTTAACTCTCAAAAATAATATTATATGTCAAAATTATAAGTGAAAAATTATAAAGTGTTTATCCATAAGATTTGGACTAGGTTTCAAGTCATAATGATACAAGCAAATTAACAATGATACACTCAACAAACTCATGCAAATTAAACTAACAAATAATTAAGAGATAGAGATAATCCGATTCGATTGATTCGATTCGATTCGCGGTGTGAATTAATGTTGTTCTTCATATAAACTTGCTCGTTACAAAATGATAGCATATTTAAGCACCAATAAGATTTAAAATATTTCTAGTAATTAACGTACTTAGAGAAACCAACTTTTAGCAAAAGGATTAATATATACTTCAGATTCATAATCAAATAAACTCAACTATCAACTGAGTTTAGGTTACCATGTGAATATGAATTCTCCGAATTCTCTTTTAGATCTACCACGTGAATATGAACGTACTGTTAATAAATAGGAATTCATTAAATAGGCCTATTTTATAAAGCTCAGTGCATCTGCTCAATTAATAATATATATACCTAATAATAATAGTTGGAAAATTGCTCAATTATGTCATATGATAGTCAATAAGAAGCAATTAATGCGTACGAGAGAATCAATTAAGATGAAAAGAACGGCAAAAGAGGGCATACACTTCTGCGTTCCCCTTCTAGAAGGGCTTGTGATAAAAAAGTGCATCAGCGTGGAGCGTGAAAGGACCAGTAGGTATGGTATAACCCCCCCCCTTTTTTTTTTTTTTTTTTTTTTTTTGATAGAATTATACTATTATACTATTAATAGTGATAAGTTATTGACGCTAATAAATTTTGACGCTTGCGATTGAGATGATAATAATTTTTTAAAATTTCGTGTTTGTAAATTATTTTCAATGATGGACGTCTAAATCGACGATCGACTCCGTTTAATATAATCTACGCTATTTGAATTATTTAAAAATTAAATTTTATAATTTTTCAGCATCATTTACTAAATGATCAAAGGGTGTCAAAAATAATTATTTTAACGACCGATATGATACGCTTGCAAGTCCAACAGTGTAGAATAATTTAAATTATGTAAAATTTTGATAAAAAATTCTACTTAATATCAAGAGTGGGATCAAAATTTTGATTTGAAGTTCAAGTCTTTTATCACTATTTTTATGCAATTTTTATTTTCAGCCATTTATTTTGGAACTACTCGTTTACTAAATAAATAAAGTCAAAAAAATTATAAAATTTAATTTCTAGATAGTTCCAACATTATAAATCAAGTCTAACAAAACTGATCACCGAATCAAATATTCTATTATTAAAAATAACTGACAAACACACGGAGACCTCCTTAAGCATAGGACCCAAACTCTCTCTCTCTCTCTCTCTCTCTCTCTATCTATCTTTTTTTTTTTAGATTAGAGATATAGTGGGATACAAAGGTGGAAGTGTGGACTTCGAAATGACCCATTCTGCACTAGTTGCACATTTCAACTGTTTATACCTCCTACCTGATCAAATACGGCAATACTACTGTAAAATTCGCCTACAAATGAGTCAGAATTCTATAAACGACAATTTAAGCAGCTTAAGCCATTTTGACTCTATTCAGCACGATTGTTTCTGCTCTATTTAACGGTCGGTTTCAGTTTCTTTATTCCTGCAAAGAAACAAAAAAAACCACAACTGATTGTATTCAGTTCAAATTTCAATTAAAGACACAACAAAACTCTCAAACAAGTTACTCAAGTATTGTTGTTTGCACACAAGCCTGGTTATAAAACCCTGATAGCAAATTCTATTCAGATTGATAAGTAGGAGAACACTATAGACAGAATAATACTTAGCATCAACTGATTAAACCGAATGGAGAAACAAAAATGGGGTAAGAGAAGTTATCGGTTCGAATGGTACCTGCCAATAATCAGAAGGTGAATAAACATTGCAGTGTGGTGAGTCGAAGTTAAAGTTCGCTAGTTGTAATAACCTAACCACTATCATTATTGATATAAAGATAAAGATATAACATTATAAGGTGAATACTTTGCTCACCATCCCAAAAATGATGTGAGACCCGACTAACCCTTCTTACTTTCGACAAATATACAAAAAAAACCTATACTTGAAGCAAATGGGGACAAACAACCACCACCCATGCCGAATTCACCGGCCGGTGAAGCCGTGGCATTCCCCTGGGCTTTTCTTTTTCCACCATATATGACCATAACAAATAACACCCTCTGGTTTCGCCTGTTGTCTCGGTAGGCTCATAAATCCAAGAGGACACGGTCACCAAAAGCTGCGGGTAGAGGGGCAACAACCAAGATGATTCGCAAAGGCAGAAAAAGATCAATAAATTTTATGATCTACAGATTGAAACAGGATACCCCCTCCGGTATATTTCTGGCCATGGGAAGAACTGTGACATATCTCTGAGGGAATGTTTTCAGAGGAGGATTTTCGGAAGTCGATGAGGCCTCGACTCCATCAGTGCGGCTCCTGCCGTGGAACTTGCCTAGACGATTGACGATAGAAAATCTCTCCAGCTCTTGGCACTCCAGCCGTGTGTCTAACATTGATGTCCTCTTGTCCAATCTGCAATGTTAAGCAAAAAAGATAGATTAAGAACAGGAGGATAAATTTGATACAGTAACAAAAGAAAATCTTTATGTAAGAATATGTTTCCCAATCACCACTGAACAGTGAGAGAGCAAGAAAAAAAAAAAAAAAAAAACTCTAAATTCAGCAAAAATGAGTCAGATAAGAAAAGCATAATATATCAGCCCGCCAAAGCATTGCCCGTACCTTCCAAAATCACTTTCCAGTCTTTTGGATCTTTCAATGAAGTCTTCTACGACCTTTGAGACAAACTGATCTCCTAACTTCTCCGTATTCTGGTTCAATCCAGATTGCCTACCAATTTAAAGCGGGAAATTATCTTATTTCATAGCCAAAAAAAAACTCTTGTTGATCAGGACATGCATCAATTGAGGAAAGAAGAAAAGGTTGCTTCCAATGGAAATTAACAAGTCTATGGTATTATTTGAAAGAATAATACTTACATACTACACGCTTTATCTAAAAGCAGACAAGAACTGCTTCCTGATAAAGAGAGCCGGTTGCAAGCATCCCCTAATGCCACCTTAGCAACATTATATGTCACGCCTTCATAAGCAGAAGAAGCCTGTGCCTTAAGAATTGAAGCTGGTGCGGGAGGAATAAGTTGCTGGGTTAGCTGTGTAGTCAAAATTAGCCTTTTTCGCAGTTGGGCGACTGATGGCCCATCCTCTAGCATTTCTGCATCATCCTCTACCTGTCATAGAGATGAAATTGTGATGGCAAATGTTTTGAAGCAAGATTATGGAAATAGCAAGCTAATAAGAAGAAAAACTGAAACTAAACAGACCTTCTCAATCAGCCTATTAGAAGAATGAGTCCAATCCAGCTCTGCCATACTGTTAAAAAATTAAATTGTCAAGGCACTAGAAAAAATAAAGCTGAAGCACTACTGATGTTAGGTGAAAAAAAGTGTGAACCTAAACATCACTAAGGTTTCTAATTCATGGACTATAAAAAGAGTAACAGGAAAGCAAGCAACCAATTAGAAAGCTTGCTGCTACGGAAAAACAATCACCTGCTGTTCTTAAGCCTCTGGTGTCCTCCAATGACCTTGTGCCAAGACTGAAGCCCAGCTGTTGCAGTTTTACGTTTCTTTGGTCTCACAACTATAGCATGGTCCTTGAAATCAGAAGACTGGAGAGATAATTCATTGGTGGGTATCTTGGAGGATTCCATACTTCTTCCAAGAGTACCAACCTGACCGCTTTCAGGTCTTTGCTCAGGTGCAATTACATTATCCATTCGCCCAACAACTTTCGGGAAATTATATTGCTGAGATGATGTTCTCTGGCTACCATATATAGCAAGAGTATCACCATTTCTGGAGGGCCCATACTGTCCGAACCAGGAAGGAGCCATCTGAGGGCTGATTTTGGGTCGCTCACTTCCTCCCATTAAATTTTGCTCAGAATTTGTGTTGACGGAGTAAACACGGTTTTGAAGATCCTGCCGTTGCGCAGCATGTATATCATGGTAATACGCTTCCTGACCAGAAAGCAGAGGAGAACCGCTTGCACACCTTGCTTCATTGTCCCTTGAAGCAAAGCTTAGCATTTTAATGTCCGAAGAGATTGCGGCTTGTGAAGATGCACCAACTTTACTATCTACAGGAACTCTGGAGAGAGTATTTTGTCCATACGCAACTCTCTGACCTGCTTTCCAGTCTTTCTGAGAAGCATCAGGATCAAAGTCAGGCCCTTTCAGCCTCTTCCCAAACCTGTTGCTTGGATCAAATTCAGCGCCCTTCATTGTTTGTATTTGATGCAGCAGAGAGTAATTCTTCTGTTGAAGAACTGGAGGTTGCGATGTGCTTCCATGCAGCCCAACATCAGTGTTACCAACAGCATTTGAAAGGGAAGTATTTACTGCCTGGGTGCTAACAGATGAGTCTTCCTCATGTTTTTCCTTACTGGCATCTTGCTGGTGAAGCCGGACCAAGGATGAAATAGGAACTGCAGAACTTCTATCTAAAGGATGCTTCCCCAAAAGTTCTTGGCCTTGTGATAAAATTCCTCTCTTCAGACCATCATCTACCTTCTCAGAAGAGCTTTGCTTAGCAGAACTTCCCTGGACTTGTCTTTCCTCTTGATTCTGTGAGCTAGTAGAACCTGTAGCAACATCAGGTTGAGCATTATCTTGCTTCTTTCCCTGATCATTCAACTTTTGCAAGCCCCATATACTTGCATCCCTAGTATTACTTGATAAAATCATCGATTGGAGTACATTAGGATTTGTCTTGTTTGGTAGGGCTCCAGCTAGACGTTGTTGAGCAGCAGTTATATTTGTCCAAACATTCTTAAACATTGTTGAGGATCCAGCTTGCTGAGGCATGCTTGGAACAGAAGGATGTGAACCTATCCGTGTATCTATTACCGGAAGATGTCGGTCCAAAGTGCCAACCTGAGAAAGACTGGAACTGGAAGGTGGCTGTTTACCGTGAGATGAACTCGCGTTGTTTTGGTTACCAAAAGAATAATTAAGAGATTTATCAGTTAATTCATGTCCGCTTGCATCAGAATTTTGTTGCTGATACCTGTATGAAGAATCAGAGGCCACAGCTGATGGGGGGTTGGCCTCATTGTGTGAACAGGTCTCTTTGCGCGTCTGTTCAGACATACTGGATCTACTACCTAAATTTTCTCTTTGAGAAGTTGCTTGAATAGACCGTAAAGTTTGAGATGGAGATGCAGATGTGAACTGTGTCTGATCTTTATTTCCCGCCTCATAGTCAGGTTGGTTATGGTTGAAAGTCTGACCAGACATAGAATAAGCTGAACTAGGTTGCCTTTGTGATGGTGGGCCCAATCTTAAGCCACAGCCTTGCAATGAAGAAGGTTGATTAAGTTGCTGATGATCAAGACCAGCTTGTTCAGACACATCAGGTGCAGCAAGAGGGTTACTATTTCTCGACTTGCCAACCTTGTGAAGAAGTTCAAGCATATTTTGACTGCAAGAAACATACAGTTGCTCAAAAATCAGATATTTTTTTCGACCAATGTTAGTATGACTATCCACAACAAGAATTGCTCCCCATCATTCATGGTATGAGCAAATTTATTTGTCCTGAAAATATATGACATGGCCTTGTGGTAGTATAAAAGGCAGATTTGAGTTGTAAAAGGCGTTTCCAATAAAAGCAACAACAACGAGGTTTCAATATTTCAGTGCAATTTACTAATATCGAAAAACGAATCAGAGAAGCTTGATATTGAGTAAATGAGGTAAACCAATAAATACTATGGACTTGAGGATTGCTAAGGGAATATTATAATAAAGCCTAACAAGAAGAATATCTAAAAGGAAGGAATACCTCGTTTGAACTGCATTGTTCTGGGAATATAGAGCAGGTGATCCATCAAGGGAAGATCCAGTATTATCATTGCTGGGAATGGCATGTGAATTCTTCAGTTCCACTTTCCCCATTGCGATCTTCTGTAAATAAGATAAACATCATTTGAACATGAAAGAAGCACGAGAGCTTCTAACCAAATAAACAACTATGGGAATGAAATGGAAGGTGGCCATTCTACATATAAGAATCGAATTATTTACCTCTCCCGCATCCACTGCTTTGTTTAAAGGAAAAAAACCACCAATAAATCTCCGATCCAAGTCATTGGATCCTTGAACAACAGAGTTTGGCACTTCATGAGAATGCAGTGTAGGTTTTGGAGAGAAAGAAGGCCCAACATTCATCTCTGAACTGCCCATTGCATGCTTCTGCAACATGTGAGACCCCATAGTTTGTTGACCAAACAGATTTGAGGACTTTTGGCCACCACTGCCTAGAGTATGGACATTGGTTCCAGCAAAAAGGGAACTCCCTCTGGAACTGAATCCACTATTCATATGCTGCCTGCTGTCAAAACAGTTAAGCATTTGACCTTCATTAGAAACTACATTTCGATGTGCTTCATTGTTATCACTGAATCTACTTTGAGCATTGTTTATTGATGATTCCCAACCATGCGGACCCCTGATTGGCTGATTTCCTCCTGAACTTCCATCAACTTTGGAATGTCCAGAAGTATTAACAACTTGATCTGTCCCATGATTGACCTGAGGTCTACTAATCACCTGGCGATTCATATCCTGGATCATTTTTGGTGCATTCGAGTTCATCATAGCAGAATATCTATGCATTAGATTATTTTCATTTTGCATCTCGGAAGCACTGGTACCAGATTTCAGTGGTTCCAACCCACTGATCGGATTCACATTGTTTCGATTTTTCCACATATTGCCATCATTATCATAGATACTCGATGTATTATCACTACTTACTGCGACAGAATTGTTCGTATCCCAACCATTCGGTTTGTTTCCAGACTCACTAGTAACATTTTGAAAGGGCATACTTTGTCGGGGAACCCAAACACCTTGTGTATTCTGTGACTTAAACGGCATACCTGCAGATCGCAAACTGTTTTCTGACAGCTCATGTGTATGCTGTGCCCAAGTGGCATCAGATAACTGCTTTGGTACTTGAATGCCACCTTCGTCAGATTGTTTTTGCTCTAGTCTGTGGTAAAACTTCTTTGCGTTGGCTTCTCCAGATGACCGCTGATCGGGCACAGGTGTACATGAAGAGTCATTTGATCCTATCTCTTTCTGTTCCAATCCAGATCTAAAAGGGTGCTGAAAATTGGAGAGATTTGGATTGTTCATTATTCCATCAGTATCATTAGATGGTGGGAAATGTCTTAAAGTCAGAGAAGATTCAATCTGCAGGTTCTTATCATTTGACGGAGCTGAGTGGTTTGCAATTGACTGTTCAGGTCTCTGGAAACTTAAACCACTCCATTCTTCCTGAAGCCCATTATCACTGCTTGTAGCTTGTACAGCCTCTTGCATGAGAGCACTCCAGCTCCCACTCTGGAGAGAAGGAAATGCACCAAAGTAATCATTATCCAAAGGATTTCCATGACCATCGACTCCCATAGAGGAATTGATACTCCTCCCAATAGAAGCTCCCCAATTGTCATCATTATTTGTACCAAACAAGAGTTTCTCTTCTGCGGGGTCTAGGCTAGTCCCACCTCTTGGAGACCCTGCTTTTGCTGTTAATTTCTCTTGTGATAGATCCTTCATACCTTGAAAACTCAGAACCTGAGCGCCATGTTGTTGATGATTTACTTGCTGAGGATTTCCAGATGTAAAACTACTTTTAGGTTCTACTGGAGTTCCGAACAAACATTTTCCTTGAAAATTCTGCATAGAATTTGAAACGCCATCTTGTAATCTACCTTGTTCAGAAAATTGTTGTTCAGTTTGGAAGGAGTTGAATTGACCCGACTGCACCTGTGCCAACTTACCACAATCGTTAGACATTCCCAGGAGTTGGGAATGCTGATTCGTAAAACTTGAGGTGCCGCTAACAGGCATGCCATAAAAGGACTGATCGAGCTGTTGAGGAATGAACGCCATAGATCTCATAGCTTGGGCTTGATTGTTTGACAACACAACACCACTCGACAAGTTGCTCGTTGCAGCAGAGCCACCAAATTGTGCCCAGTTTGTGTTACCGGAAATAAACATCTGTGGATTAGTGTGTGACTTTAACTCACTTCCCTCAGAATTATTCTGCCACATATAACTAGGTCCATCAAAAGCCGACATTTCATTTAACATTGCAGGAAACTGCTCAAAGGCTGTGGTGGGTTTTGAGGTGCCAGGTGGTGGGTTAAGTGAGTTCTGTGGCCTACCTCCGAGATCTAGCTGTTGAAGTTGCTGCTGCCTCTGAAGCTCATGCAGCTGCTTGTACATCAAGTGCTGTTGCCACAGCTGCATGTCATTCACACCCTGATGCTGAGTAGGGCGGTACTGTGACATTCCTAAAAAGGTGAGCCTACTGAGCTGCAGTTAACTTCAAGAAAGTCAAATTTAGCAGGTGCCTTTCCTCGGGAAGTTCCAGACTTATAATAGCTTATGGGATCAATCAGCTCCCCAACAAATGAAGCTGGGACTCCTTTATGTGTTATACTAATATATATCATACAGAGTGCCATTCACTAGAAACTCTCTCTAGTTATGACCTTTTCGGACACTATTCATATTGATAGATCCACTCAAAAGTTGCTTTTATCAAGCATGACTTTTACTTTAATCTGGATTCTGAGCTGATTAGCACTATAAGTATAGATTCACAGCATGAAGCAGGTGCGGAGGTGAATTGTTGTTTCCCACTCCTGAGCCTGTAAACACTGAACAACACAGGAAATAGGTATTAGAGTATGAAACATTCTTACTAACAACCGAAAAGTAAAGATATTGTAAAGAAGCATCATATGAGGAGCTTCATCCGCCTTCATCTTATATGTTGTGTACAAGGATATACAGAATTACAGACGTTAAAGCTACCTTTGAGTGACCTAATAAAGTTTTAAAATTTAAAACTACAAAAGTTCAGTGGTACTTCAGAGGTTAAGAGCTAATGCAGGTTAATATCTAATTTTATAGAACCAATTCAAGAGAAAGTTCATACCTAATGGCCTCATCATAACTTGGCAATTAACAATAAGAGTAACTCAGTGAGGATTTGTCTGTGAACCCATGCATATTAGCTAAAAAAAGGCTAAATTCTGCCAATTTAAACTGGGGATTAATGGCTCAGTGAGTTGACTTGGTCAAAGAAATTGAGAACCTATCCCGCAACTTTGTTCCAACGCGTAGTACCAAACCATATTGAAAGACCTTAAACTAAAATTTACAAGAGGCTACCAGCTTAGCAACCAATGGCCAGCTAGCACAATAGTCTCCTTGCATACATGTCTTTCCAAAAGGAAATACGAAAAATATCTGAACAAGTCCAATATTTCTAGGTTTTAAATGCAGAATCAATTAGCTTGTTATACCAACAAAGAAACTTTAAAAATAGAAATACAAAACATGTTATATTCCTTTCCATGCATGATAGATCAACAAAGAACTAACAAAAACAGTTTGTAAGAAAAAGACAATAATGATAAAATTGTGCAAATTCTACTATATTTTTTTGTGGTTTTAAAGCAATATTATAACCTATCAATGTATGCTCCATAAAGAGCTACTTGGGACTCTGCACCAACGTCATGCATGGGTCCAGAGCATTGGCCTGTAGATCCAGCTAGACCGGTTTAAAGCTAGACAGTAGAACAGGCCTACATAAAGCTCATTCCGTTACGCAAAGGAAGCAATTCATGACACAGTAAAACTAATTGCCTCAATAAGATGCTTGATACTTCCAATGACTGCATAAATGAATTATTGTATAGGACATTTTGAAGATCTTCTGAATAGAGTGTTTCCTTATACAATTGGTAGGGATCATGTCATGACACGTCAACTACAGAATTTCCACAGGAGCAGGATTATCATATTGCGACGACAACAAAGCTAAATTAATGACAAGAACAACTCAGAAGTTAATAGTGATTATGGTCAAAGGATGTATCAATAATAATGCATCAGATTGCTTGGAGAGAACTCTGGCATTTAGCAACAATTCCAGTAGAGAAAATCGAATAGGTGGAAACAAAATGCCGAGAAAGAAGAAAGAACAAAAGATACAGTTGACTATGATGGAACCGAAGAAACAAAGCAAATCTGTAGAACGTTATGAGGGGCACTCTTAACAGCCTAGAGGTTGCGATGAAAGCGTATGACAGATCAAGCACTAAAAGTAGAAAAAAAAAAACTGATCAAACAGAAGCAATGCAGGCTTATTCCAAATCTTCCTTCAAAGGTAGGTTACCTAGTTTTGAGCTCTTCCTCTGCAGCATAATGTAGCTTGTTTTCAAAATATCATATCTATAACTCTTATGTTTTCAGAATGATGGAAAACCTTATATAAGAGGGAAAAGAACAAATGAAGCAGTAAATATTTGTAACATCCCAGCAATTAGAAGGTGATGCAAAAAGCAAATAACATTAACACTAGAAGCTACTGGTCCATTCAGATCTCTTATTCTGTAATTGAAATGTTCAAAGGTGGCTATTAAGGAACAGAAACATAAGCTAGCCCTAAAACCTGAAGAAGCATAGTGCAAGTAGGTGACAGTGGTTCCAAACAGCTCAATCTATCTGTCAAAATACTTTCTTATGCAGGTACAAACCTCAAGTAAGCATATTCACAGCAGACACACTCATCAATACATGTCTCTCAACATGATAGCAAGTTTCTCAGCTGGAATTTAAGCTTAAACTAGCTAGTAGCCACACACTCTAAACAAAATAAATAGGTTTTAATACACAGCAACTTAAATGGCATCTTTCCAAATTAGCTTGTTTGACAATTCGTCAAAAGAAAGAGAAAGAGACCAAGATAAAACAACCAACCCTCAAACTGCATCAAACATTGTCATATCAACAGAATAAAACTGATTCCTACCTCATTCATCAAAAACCACACAACGAAACAAGGAGAAAACGCCCTCGAACCCTAAAGCAAGAGCTCTAGAAGTAAACTACACACCGCTGCCCCGCAAACCCTTCTTAGCACTCAATTAAGCACCTCTAGGGAGTGCCAAACCAAAGCTCAAAGGATTATTCTACGATTTCTCCCGAAATCCGAAGCTTTAGCAGGAAATTCCCGATCTACACGGCCCCAAGAGGTCTCCGACGAAGCCATATCATCAATAGAGACCCAAAAAAACGAATCCAACAGCTAAAAGACCCAAAAAGACCCCCCTAGTTCGATCGCGATCGGAGGAGTGCCAAATTGGGGGTGATTGGGGGGGCACTTACTTCGATCTAAACGGAGGCGGGGAGCGAAATGGGGATCGAGGCGATCCCCACCCCCACTCTGCGGGCGCCAGCTAGGGTTTCTCTTCCCCCGATCGAGGATGTAGGGTTAGGGTTTCGGGGGCGAAATGCGTTCGCCTCTCACAGCGCGGGGTGCGAGAATGGAGAGAGGGGTGGGGGTTTCGGTGGAAATAGGAGGAGAGAGGGCTCAGAGGGGTGGGCATAGATAAAGCGATGGAGAGCGAAGATTTCAACGTACCGAGTGGGGCGAGACGGACCGGTTCGGACCGAACCGGTCCCTCCCGGTCTCGGTCCCGAACAGGCGATTAAAAAAATATATAAAATGGGGGAAACCATCTGGACCGTTCGTTCCGGAATTGATTCGCTGTAGACCAGGTCCACCACGCCGCTGTGAACCTCCAATTGAAACTAGACACGTTTCCCTCGGAAGGTGAATTATTGCGTGGGCCGCGTTCTATTTGTTGGAATGCTAAATCATTATACATCTTGAAATGATTTTTGTTTTTAATAATTGGATGCAATTTACCGTACATAAGAATAAATTTTTTACGCAATTAAAAATAAATTTTAATACTTCATTTTTATTTGGGCAAGTGCTTCATGCATAACAAATTGGTGTTTTTCACGTTTAATAAAAGTTTACATTTAAGGCTTGGTTTGAAAATATGTTGCACGATGATAATCGTTCGTATTGAACGATTTTCGTGTTGCCTAACTATAGAGGTTCTTTTATACAAACTCTCACTTATTAAATAAGATACATACAAAAAAAGTGATAGAGAAATAATATTATAAAGAACATTTCATATAATAATGAGATAGAAAAAAATGATACTTATTATGAAGGCATCTACTAGCTAGGCTAAAAAATTAACAGAAAATTATAAAAAATCAGCATTAAAAATCTTTATAATAGTTTTTAAAAGATATATGCTGCTTCATCTGTACGTAAATGTTAGATTTGATAGGATTGTTTCTTAGTTAAATTTAACATGGTAAAAAGAGAAACCATCAGTACATACGGAGATAGAGATATGTAAGTGGTTGGAGCTTAGGCAGTGCACTGATGTAGAAATTGAATTCGATTTAAAAAAAATTTTGTGGGAGTGGGAGTGGGAGTGGGAGTGGAAGGGGAAGGGGGAGGGGGAGGGGCAGGTAGGGGAGGGGGTCTTTTGGTTTCGCATTTTTAAAAGTACAAACATATTCATATTTACAAATTTTTTATCATTAAATTTGTATTAAAATTTATATTTTTTACTTTATCTTTCTCTCTCTTTAGTTGACTTTATAAAAACACAAATATCAATATAAATTCAATAGTAGAAAATTTACAAGTATGGATGACTTATACTTTTAAAAATATATAAGCTATATATATATATATATATATATATATATATATATATATATATATATATATATATATATAATTGAGCTTCTATGTTTGTAAAAATACCAAGTTATTTGTGCTTGTGAATTTTTTACCCTTAAATGTAGGAATGTGTGGTTAGGATGATGGTGGGCCCCTTGGGTTTAGTAGATGATTGGTAGAATAGTATAATCTAAGAGATAGAATTAATCACATGATTAAATCTAACGGTAAAAAATTTACAAGCACCAATTACTTGGTGCCTGTACAAGCACAGTAGCCAGATTATATATATATATATATAATTATACACCCGATAATTTCTCTAATTCCACACATTAGCTAAGGGAAGACGAGCCAATCAAGTAAACCTGAGAAAATGGGATTCAGAGAGCCTTTTCTTAATTAATCACTCATATTCAATAGACTTGTTGCAATCTCAAGGGTACTGTTGCATTAAATATCTTCCTCAAAATTAGGTCCATATATATACGGTAAATTTGTACCTACATAAATGTATAACGTAAGTAAAATATATATTTCAGAAGTCCTTTTTGATCTTGATACTGTACGGAGAAGTTTTAGAAAAGAAAAAAAGAAAAAAAAAATAATGGATAGGATCATCTTTTGAGTCGAAAATTTAGCGCGTGAATCCGAATGCCGTTGGAGTCACTTTTTTTAATTTCTTCTAGTTTGGCCGCCTTCTTCTCCTTCGCTTAGCTTATATGAATTTATGAATCCTTCGTGTCAAGTCGATCAAAACCACGCATTCAGCAAAATCGCATAAGTTGGTGGGTCTAATTATAATAAGTAATGTACAAAAAAAGTTTGGATCCAAAAAATTGCATGCTATAGTTAAACTTAATTTGTCTAAATATTCCAATCTTTATAACAGTGTGTTGGGGCACGAACCGAAACTGGACCACCGAAAGCGTTCGATCGTCAATCGGCTCTTGACTTGACACTCTGAGTGCACCTCGATTCAATCGATCAGGTTAAGTAGGAGTCAGTTCAACTGGATTCTTCTTAATCAAACACAAGTTGAACTTAAAAGTAGATTCAGCTTAAAAGAGCCAAACATATTCTCTTTCCGATTATCTTTCACTTGAAAAGCGGACTCGTCACAATAATAGACTACTAAAAAACTAAGAAGATTACACTGGAAAAGTTGTAGATGCTAAGAATTGAATGCAATATAAAAAACAATGGTTGCTGACTTATGAGATTGTTGAACCTTTTTCAAGAAAAAAATATGCCTATTTATACTAGAGCAGAATCCTCTTTAAATTGTTCGTTATTTCGAGTAATGGCACATCACTCGGCCATATTTCTTCTTGAGATTACTCATCATTTTGGGCAATGATACATTTCTTGGCCACGTCTGGTGGAGTGCATTTGGGCAAGAATCGCGTCGACCGCGAACTCCACATTTCAGGTCAAACATTTTTTCTCGACTTATGTCGTACTATGTGTCGCCTTTCGATTTGTTCGTATCGATTAACCAAGTTGATCGACTTCTTCATCACGCATCGTCTTCTGATTTGATTGAGCCAGTTGGCCATGTTGACTGTCCTTCCTACCATACGATGATTTTTTCGGCTTCAGTTCTATATATATATTGATATATATGTATATACATATATACATATCTATATGTATATACATACATATATACATATACATATATATTAATAGTACTCTAAAAAGATATGTGGTTAGAATGATAGTGGGTCCTTTGGGTTTGGTGGGTGGTAAGTGAAATAGAATGATCTAAGAGTTGGAATTAGTCAAAGGGATAGATCTAATAAAAAAAAACTTACGAATTAACACCAATTGCTTGGTGCTTTTACAAATATAGTAGCAGAACTCTCTCTCTCTCTCTCTCTCTCTCTCTCTCTCTCTCTCTCTATATATATATATATATATATATATAGATATATATATATATATATATGAGTAGAGTTTATATACTTTTAAAACTACAAACCCAACAATATTTGTAA